>JAUPMV010000119.1:0-121915 GCA_030848855.1 Branchinecta sandiegonensis | reverse complement strand
ATAGTGGAAAGACTGTAGTGGAAAAACTCTAGTGGACAGAATAAAGTGGAGACTGTAGTGGAAAGACTAAAGTGGACAGAGAATAGTGGAAAGACTAAAGTGGAAAGAATGTAGTGGACAGAATAAAGTGGAGACCATAGTGGAAAGACTAAAGTGGACAGACTAAAGTGGAAAGACTAAAGTGGACAGACTATAGTGGAAAGACTATAGTGGAAAGACTGTAGTGGGCAGAATAAAGTGGAGACTATAGTGGAAAGACTAAAGTGGACAGAGAATAGTTGAAAGACTAAAGTGGACAGACTGTGGTGGAAAGACTAAAGTGGACAGACTAAAGTGGAAAGACAAAAGTGGAAAGGCTAAAGTGGACAGACTATAGTGGAAAGACTGTAGTGGACAGAATAAAGTGGAAAGACTATAGTGGAAAGACTGTAGTGGACAGAATAAAGTGGAGACTATAGTGGAAAGACTAAAGTGGACAGAGAATAGTGGAAAGACTAAAGTGTACGGACTATAGTGGAAAGACTAAAGTGGACAGACAAAAGTGGACAGACTATAGTGGAAATACTGTAGTGGACAGAATAAAGTGGAGACTATAGTGGAAAGACTAAAGTGGACAGAGAATAGTGGAAAGACTAAAGTGGACAGACTATAGTGGAAAGACTAAAGTGGAAAGACTAAAGTGGACAGACTATAGTGGAAAGACTGTAGTGGACAGAATAAAGTGGAGACTATAGTGGAAAGACTAAAGTGGACAGAGAATAGTGGAAAGACTAAAGTGGACAGACTATAGTGGAAAGACTATAGTGGAAAGACTGTAGTGGACAGAATAAAGTGGAGACTAAAGTGGAAAGACTAAAGTGGACAGAGAATAGTGGAAAGACTAAAGTGGACAGACTATAGTGGAAAGACTAAAGTGGAAAGAGAATAGTGGAAAGACTAAAGTGGACAGACTATAGTGGAAAGACTAAAGTGGACAGAATAAAGTGGAAATACTATAATGGAAAGACTGTAGTGGACAGAATAAAGTGGAGACTATAGTGGAAAGACTAAAGTGGACAGAGAATAGTGGAAAGACTAAAGTGGACAGACTATAGTGGAAAGACTAAAGTGGAAAGACTAAAGTGGACAGACTATAGTGGAAAGACTATAGTGGAAAGACTGTAGTGGACAGAATAAAGTGAAGACTATAGTGGAAAGACTAAAGTGGACAGAGAATAGTGGAAAGACTAAAGTGGACAGACTATAGTGGAAAGACTATAGTGGAAAGACTGTAGTGGACAGAATAAAGTGGAGACTAAAGTGGAAAGACTAAAGTGGACAGACTATAGTGGAAAGACTATAGTGGAAAGACTGTAGTGGACAGATTAAAATGGAGACTATAGTGGAAAGCCTAAACTGGACAGAGAATAGTGGAAAGACTATAGTGGAAAGACTAAAGTGGAAAGAATGTAGTGGACAGAATAAAGTGGAGACTATAGTGGAAAGACTATAGTGGAAAGATTGTAGTGGACAGAATAAAGTGGAGACTATAGTGGAAAGACTAAAGTGGACAGAGAATAGTGGAAAGACTAAAGTGGACAGACTATAGTGGAAAGACTAAAGTGGACAGAATAAAGTGGAAAGACTATAATGGAAAGACTGTAGTGGACAGAATAAAGTGGAGACTATAGTGGAAAGACTAAAGTGGACAGAGAATAGTGGAAAGACTAAAGTGGACAGACTATAGTGGAAAGACTAAAGTGGAAAGACTAAAGTGGACAGACTATAGTGGAAAGACTATAGTGGAAAGACTGTAGTGGACAGAATAAAGTGAAGACTATAGTGGAAAGACTAAAGTGGACAGAGAATAGTGGAAAGACTAAATTGGACAGACTATAGTGGAAAGACTATAGTGGAAAGACTGTAGTGGACAGAATAAAGTGGAGACTAAAGTGGAAAGACTAAAGTGGTAAGACTAAAGTGGACAGACTATAGTGGAAAGACTGTAGTGGACAGAATAAAGTGTAGACTATAGTGGAAAGACTAAAGTGGACAGAGAATAGAGGAAAGAATAAAGTGGACAGACTATAGTGGAAAGACTACAGTGGAAAGACTGTAGTGGACAGAATAAAGTGGAGACTATAGTGGAAAGACTAAAGTGGACAGACTATAGTGGAAAGACTGAAGTGGAAAGACTAAGTGGACAGACTAAAGTGGAAAGACTATAGTGGAAAGACTAAAGTGGACAGACTATAGTGGAAAGACTATAGTGGAAAGACTAAAGTGGAAAGAATGTAGTGGGCTGAATAAAGTGGAGACTATAGTGGAAAGACTAAAGTGGACAGGGAATAGTGGAAAGACTAAAGTGGACAGGGAATAGTGGAAAGACTAAAGTGGACAGACTATAGTGGAAAGACTATAGTGGAAAGACTGAAGTGGAAAGAATGTAGTGGGCTGAATAAAGTGGAGACTATAGTGGAAAGACTAAAGTGGACAGGGAATAGTGGAAAGACTAAAGTTGACAGAGAATAGTGGAAAGACTAAAGTGGAACGACTGTAGTGGACAGAATAAAGTGGAGACTATAGTGGATAGACTAAAGTGGAAAGACTAAAGTGGACAGACTATAGTGGAAAGACTATAGTGGAAAGACTGTAGTGGACAGATTAAAATGGAGACTATAGTGGAAAGCCTAAACTGGACAGAGAATAGTGGAAAGACTAACGTTGACAGACTATAGTGGAAAGACTATAGTGGAAAGACTGTAGTGGACAGAAAAAAGTGTAGACTATAGTGGAAAGACTAAAGTGGACAGACAATAGTGGAAAGACTAAAGTGGACAGACTATAGTGGAAAGACGATAGTGGAAAATCTGTAGTGGACAAAATAAAGTGGAGACTATAGTGGAAAGACTAAAGTGGACAGAGAATAGTGGAAAGACTAAAGTGGAAAGAATGTAGTGGACAGAATAAAGTGGAGACTATAGTGGAAAGATTAAAGTGGACAGACTATAGCGGAAAGACTATAGTGGAAAAACTGTAGTGGACAGAATAAAGTGTAGACTATAGTGGAAAGACTAAATTGGACAGAGAATAGTGGAAAGACTAAAGTGGACAGACTATAGTGGAAAGACTATAGTGGAAAAACTGTAGTGGACAGAATAAAGTGGAGACTATAATGGAAAGACTAAAGTGGACAGAGAATAGTGGAAAGACTAAAGTGGAAAGAATGTAGTGGACAGAATAAAGTGGAGACTATAGTGGAAAGATTAAAGTGGACAGACTAAAGTGGAAATACTAAAGAGGAAAGACTAAAGTGGACAGACTATAGTGGAAAGACTATAGTGGACTGTAGTGGGCAGAATAAAGTGGAGACTATAGTGGAAAGACTAAAGTGGACAGAGAATAGTGGAAAGACTAAAGTGGACAGACTAAAGTGGAAAGACTAAAGTGGACAGACTGAAGTGGAAAGACTATAGTGGAAAGACTAAAGTGGAAAGAATGTAGTGGACTGAATAAAGTGGAGACTATAGTGGAAAGACTAAAGTGGACAGGGAATAGTGGAAAGACTAAAGTGGACAGACTATATTGGAAAGACTATAGTGGAAAGACTTTAGTGGACGGAATAAAGTGGAGACTATAGTGGAAAGACTATACTGGAAAGACTGAAGTGGAAAGACTAAGTGGACAGACTAAAGTGGAAAGACTATAGTGGAAAGACTAAAGTGGACAGACTATAGTGGAAAGACTAAAGTGGACAGACTGAAGTGGAAAGACTATAGTGGAAAGACTAAAGTGGAAAGAATGTAGTGGACAGAATAAAGTGGAGACTATAGTGGAAAGACTAAAGTGGACAGAGAATAGTGGAAAGACTAAAGTGGACAGACTATTTTGGAAAGACTATAGTGGAAAGACTTTAGTGGACTGAATAAAGTGGAGACTATAGTGGAAAGACTAAAGTGGAAAGACTAAAGTGGACAGAGAATAGTGGAAAGACTAAAGTTGAAAGACTCTAGTGGACAGAATAAAGTGGAGACTATAGTGGATAGACTAAAGTGGAAAGACTAAAGTGGACAGAGAATAGTGGAAAGACTAAAGTGGAAAGACTGTTGTGGACAGAATAAAGTGGAGACTATAGTGGATAGACTAAAGTGGAAAGACTAAAGTGGACAGACTATAGTGGAAAGACTATAGTGGAAAGACTGTAGTGGACAGAATAAAATGGAGACTATAGTGGAAAGCCTAAAGTGGACAGAGAATAGTGGAAAGACTAAAGTTGACAGACTATAGTGGAAAGACTATAGTGGAAAGAGTGTAGTGGAAAGACTGTAGTGGACAGAATAAAATGGAGACTATAGTGGAAAGACTGTAGTGGACAGAATAAAGTGGAGACTATAGTGGAAAGACTAAAGTGGACAGAGAATAGTGCAAAGACTAAAGTGGACAGACTATAGTGGAAAGACTATAGTGGAAAAACTGTAGTGGACAGAATGAAGTGGAGAATATAGTGGAAAGACTAAAGTGGACAGAGAATAGTGGAAAGACTAAAGTGGAAAGAATGTAGTGGACAGAATAAAGTGGAGACTATAGTGGAAAGACTAAAGTGGACAGACTAAAGTGGAAAGACTAAAGTGGAAAGACTAAAGTGGACAGACTATAGTGGAAAGACTATAGTGGAAAGACTGTAGTGGGCAGACTAAAGTGGAGACTATAGTGGAAAGACTAAAGTGGACAGATAATAGTGGAAAGACTAAAGTGGAAAGACTGTAGTGGACAGAATAAAGTGGAGACTATAGTGGATAGACTAAAGTGGAAAGACTAAAGTGGACAGACTATAGTGGAAAGACTATAGTGGAAAGACTGTAGTGGACAGAATAAAATGGAGACTATAGTGGAAAGCCTAAAGTGGACAGAGAATAGTGGAAAGACTAAAGTTGACAGACTATAGTGGAAAGACTATAGTGGAAAGAGTGTAGTGGAAAGACTGTAGTGGACAGAATAAAATGGAGACTATAGTGGAAAGACTGTAGTGGACAGAATAAAGTGGAGACTATACTGGAAAGACTAAAGTGGACAGAGAATAGTGCAAAGACTAAAGTGGAAAGACTATAGTGGAAAGACTATAGTGGAAAGCCTAAAGTGGACAGAGAATAGTGGAAAGACTAAAGTTGACAGACTATAGTGGAAAGACTATAGTGGAAAGAGTGTAGTGGAAAGACTGTAGTGGACAGAATAAAATGGAGACTATAGTGGAAAGACTGTAGTGGACAGAATAAAGTGGAGACTATACTGGAAAGACTAAAGTGGACAGAGAATAGTGCAAAGACTAAAGTGGACAGACTATAGTGGAAAAACTGTAGTGGACAGAATAAAGTGGAGAATATAGTGGAAAGACTAAAGTGGACAGAGAATTGTGGAAAGACTAAAGTGGAAAGAATGTAGTGGACAGAATAAAGTGGACAATATAGTGGAAAGACTAAAGTGGACAGACTAAAGTGGAAAGACTAAAGTGGAAAGACTAAAGTGGGCAGACTATAGTGGAAAGACTATAGTGGAAAGACTGTAGTGGGCAGACTAAAGTGGAGACTATAGTGGAAAGACTAAAGTGGACAGATAATAGTGGAAAGACTAAAGTGGACAGACTATAGTGGAAAGACTAAAGTGGACAGACTAAAGTGGAAAGACTAAAGTGGAAAGACTAAAGTGGACAGACTATAGTGGAAAGACTGTAGTGGACAGAATAAAGTGGAAAGACTATAGTGGAAAGACTGTAGTGGACAGAATAAAGTGGAGACTATAGTGGAAAGACTAAAGTGGACAGAGAATAGTGGAAAGACTAAAGTGGACAGACTATAGTGGAAAGACTAAAGTGGACAGACTAAAGTGGACAGACTATAGTGGAAATACTGTAGTGGACAGAATAAAGTGGAGAGTATAGTGGAAAGAATAAAGTGGACAGATAATAGTGGAAAGACTAAAGTGGACAGACTATAGTGGAAAGACTATAGTGGAGAGACTGTAGTGGACAGAATAAAGTGGAGACTATAGTGGAAAGACTAAAGTGGACAGACTATAGTGGAAAGACTATAGTGGAAAGACTGTAGTGGACAGAATAAAGTGGAGACTATAGTGGAAAGACTAAAGTGGACAGAGAATAGTGGAAAGACTAAAGTGGACAGACTATAGTGGAAAGACTATAGTGGAAAGACTGTAGTGGAAAAACTGTAGTGGACAGAATAAAGTGGAGAATATAGTGGAAAGACTAAAGTGGACAGAGAATAGTGGTAAGACTAAAGTGGAAAGAATGTAGTGGACAGAATAAAGTGGAGACTATAGTGGAAAGACTAAAGTGGACAGACTAAAGTGGAAAGACTAAAGTGGAAAGACTAAAGTGGACAGACTATAGTGGAAAGACTATAGTGGAAAGACTGTAGTGGGCAGACTAAAGTGGAGACTATAGTGGAAAGACTAAAGTGGACAGATAATAGTGGAAAGACTAAAGTGGACAGACTGTAGTGGAAAGACTAAAGTGGACAGACTAAAGTGGAAAGACTAAAGTGGAAAGACTAAAGTGGACAGACTATAGTGGAAAGACTGTAGTGGACAGAATAAAGTGGAAAGACTATAGTGGAAAGACTGTAGTGGACAGAATAAAGTGGAGACTATAGTGGAAAGACTAAAGTGGACAGAGAATAGTGGAAAGACTAAAGTGGACAGACTATAGTGGAAAGACTAAAGTGGACAGACTAAAGTGGACAGACTATAGTGGAAATACTGTAGTGGACAGAATAAAGTGGAGAGTATAGTGGAAAGAATAAAGTGGACAGATAATAGTGGAAAGACTAAAGTGGACAGACTATAGTGGAAAGACTATAGTGGAGAGACTGTAGTGGACAGAATAAAGTGGAGACTATAGTGGAAAGACTAAAGTGGACAGACTATAGTGGAAAGACTATAGTGGAAAGACTGTAGTGGACAGAATAAAGTGGAGACTAAAGTGGAAAGACTAAAGTGGACAGAGAATAGTGGAAAGACTAAAGTGGACAGACTATAGTGGAAAGACTATAGTGGAAAGACTGTAGTGGACAGAATAAAGTGGAGACTATAGTGGAAAGACTAAAGTGGAAAGACTAAAGTGGACAGACTATAGTGGAAAGACTGCAGTGGACAGAACAAAGTGTAGACTATAGTGGAAAGACTAAAGTGGACAGAGAATAGTGGAAAAAATAAAGTGGACAGACTATAGTGGAAAGACTACAGTGGAAAGACTGTAGTGGACAGAATAAAGTGGAGACTATAGTGGAAAGACTAAAGTTGACAGACTATAGTGGAAAGACTGAAGTGGAAAGACTATAGTGGAAAGACTAAAGTGGACAGACTATAGTGGAAAGACTAAAGTGGACAGACTGAAGTGGAAAGACTATAGTGGAAAGACTAAAGTGGAAAGAATGTAGTGGACAGAATAAAGTGGAGACTATAGTGGAACGACTAAAGTGGACAGAGAATAGTGGAAAGACTAAAGTGGACAGACTATATGGGAAAGACTATAGTGGAAAGACTTTAGTTGACGGAATAAAGTGGAGACTATAGTGGAAAGACTAAAGTGGAAAGACTAAAGTGGACAGAGAATAGTGGAAAGACTGTAGTGGACAGAATAAAGTGGAGACTATAGTGGATAGACTAAAGTGGAAAGACTAAAGTGGACAGACTATAGTGGGAAGACTATAGTGGAAAGACTGTAGTGGACTAAATAAAATGGAGACTATAGTGGAAAGCCTAAAGTGGACAGAGAATAGTGGAAAGACTAAAGTTGACAGACTATAGTGGAAAGACTATAGTGGAAAGACTGTAGTGGAAAAACTGTAGTGGACAGAATAAAGTGGAGACTGTAGTGGAAAAACTAAAGTGGACAGAGAATAGTGGAAAGACTAAAGTGGAAAGAATGTAGTGGACAGAATAAAGTGGAGACTATAGTGGAAAGACTAAAGTGGACAGACTAAAGTGGAAAGACTAAAGTGGACAGACTATAGTGGAAAGACTATAGTGGAAAGACTGTAGTGGGCAGAATAAAGTGGAGACTATAGTGGAAAGACTAAAGTGGACAGAGAATAGTTGAAAGACTAAAGTGGACAGACTGTGGTGGAAAGACTAAAGTGGACAGACTAAAGTGGAAAGACAAAAGTGGAAAGGCTAAAGTGGACAGACTATAGTGGAAAGACTGTAGTGGACAGAATAAAGTGGAAAGACTATAGTGGAAAGACTGTAGTGGACAGAATAAAGTGGAGACTATAGTGGAAAGACTAAAGTGGACAGAGAATAGTGGAAAGACTAAAGTGTACAGACTATAGTGGAAAGACTAAAGTGGACAGACAAAAGTGGACAGACTATAGTGGAAATACTGTAGTGGACAGAATAAAGTGGAGACTATAGTGGAAAGACTAAAGTGGACAGAGAATAGTGGAAAGACTAAAGTGGACAGACTATAGTGGAAAGACTAAAGTGGAAAGACTAAAGTGGACAGACTATAGTGGAAAGACTGTAGTGGACAGAATAAAGTGGAGACTATAGTGGAAAGACTAAAGTGGACAGAGAATAGTGGAAAGACTAAAGTGGACAGACTATAGTGGAAAGACTATAGTGGAAAGACTGTAGTGGACAGAATAAAGTGGAGACTAAAGTGGAAAGACTAAAGTGGACAGAGAATAGTGGAAAGACTAAAGTGGACAGACTATAGTGGAAAGACTAAAGTGGAAAGACTAAAGTGGACAGACTATAGTGGAAAGACTATAGTGGAAAGATTGTAGTGGACAGAATAAAGTGGAGACTATAGTGGAAAGACTAAAGTGGACAGAGAATAGTGGAAAGACTAAAGTGGACAGACTATAGTGGAAAGACTAAAGTGGACAGAATAAAGTGGAAAGACTATAGTGGAAAGACTGTAGTGGACAGAATAAAGTGGAGACTATAGTGGAAAGACTAAAGTGGACAGAGAATAGTGGAAAGACTAAAGTGGACAGACTATAGTGGAAAGACTAAAGTGGAAAGACTAAAGTGGACAGACTATAGTGGAAAGACTATAGTGGAAAGACTGTAGTGGACAGAATAAAGTGAAGACTATAGTGGAAAGACTAAAGTGGACAGAGAATAGTGGAAAGACTGAAGTGGAAAGACTAAGTGGACAGACCATAGTGGAAAGACTGAAGTGGAAAGACTAAGTGGACAGACTAAAGTGGAAAGACTATAGTGGAAAGACTAAAGTGGACAGACTATAGTGGAAAGACTATAGTGGAAAGACTAAAGTGGAAAGAATGTAGTGGGCTGAATAAAGTGGAGACTATAGTGGAAAGACTAAAGTGGACAGGGAATAGTGGAAAGACTAAAGTGGACAGGGAATAGTGGAAAGACTAAAGTGGACAGACTATAGTGGAAAGACTATAGTGGAAAGACTAAAGTGGAAAGAATGTAGTGGGCTGAATAAAGTGGAGACTATAGTGGAAAGACTAAAGTGGACAGGGAATAGTGGAAAGACTAAAGTTGACAGAGAATAGTGGAAAGACTAAAGTGGAAAGACTGTAGTGGACAGAATAAAGTGGAGACTATAGTGGATAGACTAAAGTGGAAAGACTAAAGTGGACAGACTATAGTGGAAAGACTATAGTGGAAAGACTGTAGTGGACAGATTAAAATGGAGACTATAGTGGAAAGCCTAAACTGGACAGAGAATAGTGGAAAGACTAACGTTGACAGACTATAGTGGAAAGACTATAGTGGAAAGACTGTAGTGGACAGAAAAAAGTGTAGACTATAGTGGAAAGACTAAAGTGGACAGAAAATAGTGGAAAGACTAAAGTGGACAGACTATAGTGGAAAGACGATAGTGGAAAATCTGTAGTGGACAGAATAAAGTGGAGACTATAGTGGAAAGACTAAAGTGGACAGAGAATAGTGGAAAGACTAAAGTGGAAAGAATGTAGTGGACAGAATAAAGTGGAGACTATAGTGGAAAGATTAAAGTGGACAGACTATAGCGGAAAGACTATAGTGGAAAAACTGTAGTGGACAGAATAAAGTGTAGACTATAGTGGAAAGACTAAAGTGGACAGAGAATAGTGGAAAGACTAAAGTGGACAGACTATAGTGGAAAGACTATAGTGGAAAAACTGTAGTGGACAGAACAAAGTGGAGACTATAATGGAAAGACTAAAGTGGACAGAGAATAGTGGAAAGACTAAAGTGGAAAGAATGTAGTGGACAGAATAAAGTGGAGACTATAGTGGAAAGATTAAAGTGGACAGACTAAAGTGGGAATACTAAAGTGGAAAGACTAAAGTGGACAGACTATAGTGGAAAGACTATAGTGGACTGTAGTGGGCAGAATAAAGTGGAGACTATAGTGGAAAGACTAAAGTGGACAGAGAATAGTGGAAAGACTAAAGTGGACAGACTAAAGTGGAAAGACTAAAGTGGACAGACTGAAGTGGAAAGACTATAGTGGAAAGACTAAAGTGGAAAGAATGTAGTGGACTGAATAAACTGGAGACTATAGTGGAAAGACTAAAGTGGACAGGGAATAGTGGAAAGACTAAAGTGGACAGACTATATTGGAAAGACTATAGTGGAAAGACTTTAGTGGACGGAATAAAGTGGAGAGTATAGTGGAAAGAATAAAGTGGACAGATAATAGTGGAAAGACTAAAGTGGACAGACTATAGTGGAAAGACTATAGTGGAGAGACTGTAGTGGACAGAATAAAGTGGAGACTATAGTGGAAAGACTAAAGTGGACAGACTATAATGGAAAGACTATAGTGGAAAGACTGTAGTGGACAGAATAAAGTGGAGACTATAGTGGAAAGACTAAAGTGGACAGAGAATAGTGGAAAGACTAAAGTGGACAGACTATAGTGGAAAGACTATAGTGGAAAGACTGTAGTGGAAAAACTGTAGTGGACAGAATAAAGTGGAGAATATAGTGGAAAGACTAAAGTGGACAGAGAATAGTGGAAAGACTAAAGTGGAAAGAATGTAGTGGACAGAATAAAGTGGAGACTATAGTGGAAAGACTAAAGTGGACAGACTAAAGTGGAAAGACTAAAGTGGAAAGACTAAAGTGGACAGACTATAGTGGAAAGACTATAGTGGAAAGACTGTAGTGGGCAGACTAAAGTGGAGACTATAGTGGAAAGACTAAAGTGGACAGATAATAGTGGAAAGACTAAAGTGGACAGACTGTAGTGGAAAGACTAAAGTGGACAGACTAAAGTGGAAAGACTAAAGTGGAAAGACTAAAGTGGACAGACTATAGTGGAAAGACTGTAGTGGACAGAATAAAGTGGAAAGACTATAGTGGAAAGACTGTAGTGGACAGAATAAAGTGGAGACTATAGTGGAAAGACTAAAGTGGACAGAGAATAGTGGAAAGACTAAAGTGGACAGACTATAGTGGAAAGACTAAAGTGGACAGACTAAAGTGGACAGACTATAGTGGAAATACTGTAGTGGACAGAATAAAGTGGAGAGTATAGTGGAAAGAATAAAGTGGACAGATAATAGTGGAAAGACTAAAGTGGACAGACTATAGTGGAAAGACTATAGTGGAGAGACTGTAGTGGACAGAATAAAGTGGAGACTATAGTGGAAAGACTAAAGTGGACAGACTATAGTGGAAAGACTATAGTGGAAAGACTGTAGTGGACAGAATAAAGTGGAGACTAAAGTGGAAAGACTAAAGTGGACAGAGAATAGTGGAAAGACTAAAGTGGACAGACTATAGTGGAAAGACTATAGTGGAAAAACTGTAGTGGACAGAATAAAGTGGAGACTATAGTGGATAGACTAAAGTGGAAAGACTAAAGTGGACAGACTATAGTGGAAAGACTATAGTGGAAAGACTGTAGTGGACTAAATAAAATGGAGACTATAGTGGAAAGCCTAAAGTGGACAGAGAATAGTGGAAAGACTAAAGTTGACAGACTATAGTGGAAAGACTATAGTGGAAAGACTGTAGTGGAAAAACTGTAGTGGACAGAATAAAGTGGAGACTGTAGTGGAAAGACTAAAGTGGACAGAGAATAGTGGAAAGACTAAAGTGGAAAGAATGTAGTGGACAGAATAAAGTGGAGACTATAGTGGAAAGACTAAAGTGGACAGACTAAAGTGGAAAGACTAAAGTGGACAGACTATAGTGGAAAGACTATAGTGGAAAGACTGTAGTGGGCAGAATAAAGTGGAGACTATAGTGGAAAGACTAAAGTGGACAGAGAATAGTTGAAAGACTATAGTGGACAGACTGTGGTGGAAAGACTAAAGTGGACAGACTAAAGTGGAAAGACAAAAGTGGAAAGGCTAAAGTGGACAGACTATAGTGGAAAGACTGTAGTGGACAGAATAAAGTGGAAAGACTATAGTGGAAAGACTGTAGTGGACAGAATAAAGTGGAGACTATAGTGGAAAGACTAAAGTGGACAGAGAATAGTGGAAAGACTAAAGTGTGCAGACTATAGTGGAAAGACTAAAGTGGACAGACAAAAGTGGACAGACTATAGTGGAAATACTGTAGTGGACAGAATAAAGTGGAGACTATAGTGGAAAGACTAAAGTGGACAGAGAATAGTGGAAAGACTAAAGTGGACAGACTATAGTGGAAAGACTAAAGTGGAAAGACTAAAGTGGACAGACTATAGTGGAAAGACTGTAGTGGACAGAATAAAGTGGAGACTATAGTGGAAAGACTAAAGTGGACAGAGAATAGTGGAAAGACTAAAGTGGACAGACTATAGTGGAAAGACTATAGTGGAAAGACTGTAGTGGACAGAATAAAGTGGAGACTAAAGTGGAAAGACTAAAGTGGACAGAGAATAGTGGAAAGACTAAAGTGGACAGACTATAGTGGAAAGACTAAAGTGGAAAGACTAAAGTGGACAGACTATAGTGGAAAGACTATAGTGGAAAGATTGTAGTGGACAGAATAAAGTGGAGACTATAGTGGAAAGACTAAAGTGGACAGAGAATAGTGGAAAGACTAAAGTGGACAGACTATAGTGGAAAGACTAAAGTGGACAGAATAAAGTGGAAAGACTATAGTGGAAAGACTGTAGTGGACAGAATAAAGTGGAGACTATAGTGGAAAGACTAAAGTGGACAGAGAATAGTGGAAAGACTAAAGTGGACAGACTATAGTGGAAAGACTAAAGTGGAAAGACTAAAGTGGACAGACTATAGTGGAAAGACTATAGTGGAAAGACTGTAGTGGACAGAATAAAGTGAAGACTATAGTGGAAAGACTAAAGTGGACAGAGAATAGTGGAAAGACTAAAGTGGACAGACTATAGTGGAAAGACTATAGTGGAAAGACTGTAGTGGACAGAATAAAGTGGAGACTAAAGTGGAAAGACTAAAGTGGAAAGACTAAAGTGGACAGACTATAGTGGAAAGACTGTAGTGGACAGAATAAAGTGTAGACTATAGTGGAAAGACTAAAGTGGACAGAGAATAGAGGAAAGAATAAAGTGGACAGACTATAGTGGAAAGACTACAGTGGAAAGACTGTAGTGGACAGAATAAAGTGGAGACTATAGTGGAAAGACTAAAGTCGACAGACTATAGTGGAAAGACTGAAGTGGAAAGACTAAGTGGACAGACTAAAGTGGAAAGACTATAGTGGAAAGACTAAAGTGGACAGACTATAGTGGAAAGACTATAGTGGAAAGACTAAAGTGGAAAGAATGTAGTGGGCTGAATAAAGTGGAGACTATAGTGGAAAGACTAAAGTGGACAGGGAATAGTGGAAAGACTAAAGTGGACAGGTAATAGTGGAAAGACTAAAGTGGACAGACTATAGTGGAAAGACTATAGTGGAAAGACTAAAGTGGAAAGAATGTAGTGGGCTGAATAAAGTGGAGACTATAGTGGAAAGACTAAAGTGGACAGGGAATAGTGGAAAGACTAAAGTTGACAGAGAATAGTGGAAAGACTAAAGTGGAAAGACTGTAGTGGACAGAATAAAGTGGAGACTATAGTGGATAGACTAAAGTGGAAAGACTAAAGTGGACAGACTATAGTGGAAAGACTATAGTGGAAAGACTGTAGTGGACAGATTAAAATGGAGACTATAGTGGAAAGCCTAAACTGGACAGAGAATAGTGGAAAGACTAACGTTGACAGACTATAGTGGAAAGACTATAGTGGAAAGACTGTAGTGGACAGAAAAAAGTGTAGACTATAGTGGAAAGACCAAAGTGGACAGAAAATAGTGGAAAGACTAAAGTGGACAGACTATAGTGGAAAGACGATAGTGGAAAATCTGTAGTGGACAGAATAAAGTGGAGACTATAGTGGAAAGACTAAAGTGGACAGAGAATAGTGGAAAGACTAAAGTGGAAAGAATGTAGTGGACAGAATAAAGTGGAGACTATAGTGGAAAGATTAAAGTGGACAGACTATAGCGGAAAGACTATAGTGGAAAAACTGTAGTGGACAGAATAAAGTGTAGACTATAGTGGAAAGACTAAAGTGGACAGAGAATAGTGGAAAGACTAAAGTGGACAGACTATAGTGGAAAGACTATAGTGGAAAAACTGTAGTGGACAGAACAAAGTGGAGACTATAATGGAAAGACTAAAGTGGACAGAGAATAGTGGAAAGACTAAAGTGGAAAGAATGTAGTGGACAGAATAAAGTGGAGACTATAGTGGAAAGATTAAAGTGGACAGACTAAAGTGGAAATACTAAAGTGGAAAGACTAAAGTGGACAGACTATAGTGGAAAGACTATAATGGACTGTAGTGGGCAGAATAAAGTGGAGACTATAGTGGAAAGACTAAAGTGGACAGAGAATAGTGGAAAGACTAAAGTGGACAGACTAAAGTGGAAAGACTAAAGTGGACAGACTGAAGTGGAAAGACTATAGTGGAAAGACTAAAGTGGAAAGAATGTAGTGGACTGAATAAAGTGGAGACTATAGTGGAAAGACTAAAGTGGACAGGGAATAGTGGAAAGACTAAAGTGGACAGACTATATTGGAAAGACTATAGTGGAAAGACTTTAGTGGACGGAATAAAGTGGAGACTATAGTGGAAAGACTATACTGGAAAGACTGAAGTGGAAAGACTAAGTGGACAAACTAAAGTGGAAAGACTATAGTGGAAAGACTAAAGTGGACAGACTATAGTGGAAAGACTAAAGTGGACAGACTGAAGTGGAAAGACTATAGTGGAAAGACTAAAGTGGAAAGAATGTAGTGGACAGAATAAAGTGGAGACTATAGTGGAAAGACTAAAGTGGACAGAGAATAGTGGAAAGACTAAAGTGGACAGACTATATTGGAAAGACTATAGTGGAAAGACTTTAGTGGACGGAATAAAGTGGAGACTATAGTGGAAAGACTAAAGTGGAAAGACTAAAGTGGACAGAGAATAGTGGAAAGACTAAAGTGGAAAGACTGTAGTGGACAGAATAAAGTGGAGACTATAGTGGATAGACTAAAGTGGAAAGACTAAAGTGGACAGAGAATAGTGGAAAGACTAAAGTGGAAAGACTGTAGTGGACAGAATAAAGTGGAGACTATAGGGGATAGACTAAAGTGGAAAGACTAAAGTTGACAGACTATAGTGGAAAGACTATAGTGGAAAGACTGTAGTGGACAGAATAAAATGGAGACTATAGTGGAAAGCCTAAAGTGGACAGAGAATAGTGGAAAGACTAAAGTTGACAGACTATAGTGGAAAGACTATAGTGGAAAGAGTGTAGTGGAAAGACTGTAGTGGACAGAATAAAATGGAGACTATAGTGGAAAGACTGTAGTGGACAGAATAAAGTGGAGACTATAGTGGAAAGACTAAAGTGGACAGAGAATAGTGCAAAGACTAAAGTGGACAGACTATAGTGGAAAGACTATAGTGGAAAAACTGTAGTGGACAGAATAAAGTGGAGAATATAGTGGAAAGACTAAAGTGGACAGAGAATAGTGGAAAGACTAAAGTGGAAAGAATGTAGTGGACAGAATAAAGTGGAGACTATAGTGGAAAGACTAAAGTGGACAGACTAAAGTGGAAAGACTAAAGTGGAAAGACTAAAGTGGACAGACTATAGTGGAAAGACTATAGTGGAAAGACTGTAGTGGGCAGACTAAAGTGGAGACTATAGTGGAAAGACTAAAGTGGACAGATAATAGTGGAAAGACTAAAGTGGAAAGACTGTAGTGGACAGAATAAAGTGGAGACTATAGTGGATAGACTAAAGTGGAAAGACTAAAGTGGACAGACTATAGTGGAAAGACTATAGTGGAAAGACTGTAGTGGACAGAATAAAATGGAGACTATAGTGGAAAGCCTAAAGTGGACAGAGAATAGTGGAAAGACTAAAGTTGACAGACTATAGTGGAAAGACTATAGTGGAAAGAGTGTAGTGGAAAGCCTGTAGTGGACAGAATAAAATGGAGACTATAGTGGAAAGACTGTAGTGGACAGAATAAAGTGGAGACTATACTGGAAAGACTAAAGTGGACAGAGAATAGTGCAAAGACTAAAGTGGACAGACTATAGTGGAAAGACTATAGTGGAAAAACTGTAGTGGATAGAATAAAGTGGAGAATATAGTGGAAAGACTAAAGTGGACAGAGAATAGTGGAAAGACTAAAGTGGAAAGAATGTAGTGGACAGAATAAAGTGGACAATATAGTGGAAAGACTAAAGTGGACAGACTAAAGTGGAAAGACTAAAGTGGAAAGACTAAAGTGGACAGACTATAGTGGAAAGACTATAGTGGAAAGACTGTAGTGGGCAGACTAAAGTGGAGACTATAGTGGAAAGACTAAAGTGGACAGATAATAGTGGAAAGACTAAAGTGGACAGACTATAGTGGAAAGACTAAAGTGGACAGACTAAAGTGGAAAGACTAAAGTGGAAAGACTAAAGTGGACAGACTATAGTGGAAAGACTGTAGTGGACAGAATAAAGTGGAAAGACTATAGTGGAAAGACTGTAGTGGACAGAATAAAGTGGAGACTATAGTGGAAAGACTAAAGTGGACAGAGAATAGTGGAAAGACTAAAGTGGACAGACTATAGTGGAAAGACTAAAGTGGACAGACTAAAGTGGACAGACTATAGTGGAAATACTGTAGTGGACAGAATAAAGTGGAGAGTATAGTGGAAAGAATAAAGTGGACAGATAATAGTGGAAAGACTAAAGTGGACAGAGAATAGTGGAAAGACTAAAGTGGACAGACTATAGTGGAAAGACTAAAGTGGAAAGACTAAAGTGGACAGACTATAGTGGAAAGACTGTAGTGGACAGAATAAAGTGGAGACTATAGTGGAAAGACTAAAGTGGACAGAGAATAGTGGAAAGACTAAAGTGGACAGACTATAGTGGAAAGACTATAGTGGAAAGACTGTAGTGGACAGAATAAAGTGGAGACTAAAGTGGAAAGACTAAAGTGGACAGAGAATAGTGGAAAGACTAAAGTGGACAGGCTATAGTGGAAAGACTAAAGTGGAAAGACTAAAGTGGACAGACTATAGTGGAAAGACTATAGTGGAAAGATTGTAGTGGACAGAATAAAGTGGAGACTATAGTGGAAAGACTAAAGTGGACAGAGAATAGTGGAAAGACTAAAGTGGACAGACTATAGTGGAAAGACTAAAGTGGACAGAATAAAGTGGAAAGACTATAGTGGAAAGACTGTAGTGGACAGAATAAAGTGGAGACTATAGTGGAAAGACTAAAGTGGACAGAGAATAGTGGAAAGACTAAAGTGGACAGACTATAGTGGAAAGACTAAAGTGGAAAGACTAAAGTGGACAGACTATAGTGGAAAGACTATAGTGGAAAGACTGTAGTGGACAGAATAAAGTGAAGACTATAGTGGAAAGACTAAAGTGGACAGAGAATAGTGGAAAGACTAAAGTGGACAGACTATAGTGGAAAGACTATAGTGGAAAGACTGTAGTGGACAGAATAAAGTGGAGACTAAAGTGGAAAGACTAAAGTGGAAAGACTAAAGTGGACAGACTATAGTGGAAAGACTGTAGTGGACAGAATAAAGTGTAGACTATAGTGGAAAGACTAAAGTGGACAGAGAATAGAGGAAAGAATAAAGTGGACAGACTATAGTGGAAAGACTACAGTGGAAAGACTGTAGTGGACAGAATAAAGTGGAGACTATAGTGGAAAGACTAAAGTGGACAGACTATAGTGGAAAGACTGAAGTGGAAAGACTAAGTGGACAGACTAAAGTGGAAAGACTATAGTGGAAAGACTAAAGTGGACAGACTATAGTGGAAAGACTATAGTGGAAAGACTAAAGTGGAAAGAATGTAGTGGGCTGAATAAAGTGGAGACTATAGTGGAAAGACTAAAGTGGACAGGGAATAGTGGAAAGACTAAAGTGGACAGGTAATAGTGGAAAGACTAAAGTGGACAGACTATAGTGGAAAGACTATAGTGGAAAGACTAAAGTGGAAAGAATGTAGTGGGCTGAATAAAGTGGAGACTATAGTGGAAAGACTAAAGTGGACAGGGAATAGTGGAAAGACTAAAGTTGACAGAGAATAGTGGAAAGACTAAAGTGGAAAGACTGTAGTGGACAGAATAAAGTGGAGACTATAGTGGATAGACTAAAGTGGAAAGACTAAAGTGGACAGACTATAGTGGAAAGACTATAGTGGAAAGACTGTAGTGGACAGATTAAAATGGAGACTATAGTGGAAAGCCTAAACTGGACAGAGAATAGTGGAAAGACTAACGTTGACAGACTATAGTGGAAAGACTATAGTGGAAAGACTGTAGTGGACAGAAAAAAGTGTAAACTATAGTGGAAAGACCAAAGTGGACAGAAAATAGTGGAAAGACTAAAGTGGACAGACTATAGTGGAAAGACGATAGTGGAAAATCTGTAGTGGACAGAATAAAGTGGAGACTATAGTGGAAAGACTAAAGTGGACAGAGAATAGTGGAAAGACTAAAGTGGAAAGAATGTAGTGGACAGAATAAAGTGGAGACTATAGTGGAAAGATTAAAGTGGACAGACTATAGCGGAAAGACTATAGTGGAAAAACTGTAGTGGACAGAATAAAGTGTAGACTATAGTGGAAAGACTAAAGTGGACAGAGAATAGTGGAAAGACTAAAGTGGACAGACTATAGTGGAAAGACTATAGTGGAAAAACTGTAGTGGACAGAACAAAGTGGAGACTATAATGGAAAGACTAAAGTGGACAGAGAATAGTGGAAAGACTAAAGTGGAAAGAATGTAGTGGACAGAATAAAGTGGAGACTATAGTGGAAAGATTAAAGTGGACAGACTAAAGTGGAAATACTAAAGTGGAAAGACTAAAGTGGACAGACTATAGTGGAAAGACTATAATGGACTGTAGTGGGCAGAATAAAGTGGAGACTATAGTGGAAAGACTAAAGTGGACAGAGAATAGTGGAAAGACTAAAGTGGACAGACTAAAGTGGAAAGACTAAAGTGGACAGACTGAAGTGGAAAGACTATAGTGGAAAGACTAAAGTGGAAAGAATGTAGTGGACTGAATAAAGTGGAGACTATAGTGGAAAGACTAAAGTGGACAGGGAATAGTGGAAAGACTAAAGTGGACAGACTATATTGGAAAGACTATAGTGGAAAGACTTTAGTGGACGGAATAAAGTGGAGACTATAGTGGAAAGACTATACTGGAAAGACTGAAGTGGAAAGACTAAGTGGACAAACTAAAGTGGAAAGACTATAGTGGAAAGACTAAAGTGGACAGACTATAGTGGAAAGACTAAAGTGGACAGACTGAAGTGGAAAGACTATAGTGGAAAGACTAAAGTGGAAAGAATGTAGTGGACAGAATAAAGTGGAGACTATAGTGGAAAGACTAAAGTGGACAGAGAATAGTGGAAAGACTAAAGTGGACAGACTATATTGGAAAGACTATAGTGGAAAGACTTTAGTGGACGGAATAAAGTGGAGACTATAGTGGAAAGACTAAAGTGGAAAGACTAAAGTGGACAGAGAATAGTGGAAAGACTAAAGTGGAAAGACTGTAGTGGACAGAATAAAGTGGAGACTATAGTGGATAGACTAAAGTGGAAAGACTAAAGTGGACAGAGAATAGTGGAAAGACTAAAGTGGAAAGACTGTAGTGGACAGAATAAAGTGGAGACTATAGTGGATAGACTAAAGTGGAAAGACTAAAGTTGACAGACTATAGTGGAAAGACTATAGTGGAAAGACTGTAGTGGACAGAATAAAATGGAGACTATAGTGGAAAGCCTAAAGTGGACAGAGAATAGTGGAAAGACTAAAGTTGACAGACTATAGTGGAAAGACTATAGTGGAAAGAGTGTAGTGGAAAGACTGTAGTGGACAGAATAAAATGGAGACTATAGTGGAAAGACTGTAGTGGACAGAATAAAGTGGAGACTATAGTGGAAAGACTAAAGTGGACAGAGAATAGTGCAAAGACTAAAGTGGACAGACTATAGTGGAAAGACTATAGTGGAAAAACTGTAGTGGACAGAATAAAGTGGAGAATATAGTGGAAAGACTAAAGTGGACAGAGAATAGTGGAAAGACTAAAGTGGAAAGAATGTAGTGGACAGAATAAAGTGGAGACTATAGTGGAAAGACTAAAGTGGACAGACTAAAGTGGAAAGACTAAAGTGGAAAGACTAAAGTGGACAGACTATAGTGGAAAGACTATAGTGGAAAGACTGTAGTGGGCAGACTAAAGTGGAGACTATAGTGGAAAGACTAAAGTGGACAGATAATAGTGGAAAGACTAAAGTGGAAAGACTGTAGTGGACAGAATAAAGTGGAGACTATAGTGGATAGACTAAAGTGGAAAGACTAAAGTGGACAGACTATAGTGGAAAGACTATAGTGGAAAGACTGTAGTGGACAGAATAAAATGGAGACTATAGTGGAAAGCCTAAAGTGGACAGAGAATAGTGGAAAGACTAAAGTTGACAGACTATAGTGGAAAGACTATAGTGGAAAGAGTGTAGTGGAAAGCCTGTAGTGGACAGAATAAAATGGAGACTATAGTGGAAAGACTGTAGTGGACAGAATAAAGTGGAGACTATACTGGAAAGACTAAAGTGGACAGAGAATAGTGCAAAGACTAAAGTGGACAGACTATAGTGGAAAGACTATAGTGGAAAAACTGTAGTGGATAGAATAAAGTGGAGAATATAGTGGAAAGACTAAAGTGGACAGAGAATAGTGGAAAGACTAAAGTGGAAAGAATGTAGTGGACAGAATAAAGTGGACAATATAGTGGAAAGACTAAAGTGGACAGACTAAAGTGGAAAGACTAAAGTGGAAAGACTAAAGTGGACAGACTATAGTGGAAAGACTATAGTGGAAAGACTGTAGTGGGCAGACTAAAGTGGAGACTATAGTGGAAAGACTAAAGTGGACAGATAATAGTGGAAAGACTAAAGTGGACAGACTATAGTGGAAAGACTAAAGTGGACAGACTAAAGTGGAAAGACTAAAGTGGAAAGACTAAAGTGGACAGACTATAGTGGAAAGACTGTAGTGGACAGAATAAAGTGGAAAGACTATAGTGGAAAGACTGTAGTGGACAGAATAAAGTGGAGACTATAGTGGAAAGACTAAAGTGGACAGAGAATAGTGGAAAGACTAAAGTGGACAGACTATAGTGGAAAGACTAAAGTGGACAGACTAAAGTGGACAGACTATAGTGGAAATACTGTAGTGGACAGAATAAAGTGGAGAGTATAGTGGAAAGAATAAAGTGGACAGATAATAGTGGAAAGACTAAAGTGGACAGACTTTAGTGGAAAGACTATAGTGGAGAGACTGTAGTGGACAGAATAAAGTGGAGACTATAGTGGAAAGACTAAAGTGGACAGACTATAGTGGAAAGACTATAGTGGAAAGACTGTAGTGGACAGAATAAAGTGGAGACTATAGTGGAAAGACTAAAGTGGACAGAGAATAGTGGAAAGACTATAGTGGACAGACTATAGTGGAAAGACTATAGTGGAAAGACTGTAGTGGACAGAATAAAGTGGAGACTAAAGTGGAAAGACTAAAGTGGAAAGACTAAAGTGGACAGACTATAGTGGAAAGACTGTAGTGGACAGAATAAAGTGTAGACTATAGTGGAAAGACTAAAGTGGACAGAGAATAGTGGAAAGAATAAAGTGGACAGACTATAGTGGAAAGACTACAGTGGAAAGACTGTAGTGGACAGAATAAAGTGGAGACTATAGTGGAAAGACTAAAGTGGACAGAAATTATTGGAAAGACTGAAGTGGAAAGACTAATTGGACAGACTAAAGTGGAAAGACTATAGTGGAAAGACTAAAGTGGACAGACTGTAGTGGAAAGACTAAAGTTGACAGACTGAAGTGGAAAGACTATAGTGGAAAGACTAAAGTGGAAAGAATGTAGTGGACAGAATAAAGTGGAGACTATAGTGGAAAGACTAAAGTGGATAGAGAATAGTGGAAAGACTAAAGTGGACAGACTATATTGGAAAGACTATAGTGGAAAGACTTTAGTGGACGGAATAAAGTGGAGACTATAGTGGAAAGACTAAAGTGGAAAGACTAAAGTGGACAGAGAATAGTGGAAAGACTAAAGCGGAAAGACTGTAGTGGACAGAATAAAGTGGAGACTATAGTGGATAGACTAAATTGGAAAGACTAAAGTGGACAGACTATAGTGGAAAGACTATAGTGGAAAGACTGTAGTGGACAGAATAAAATGGAGGCTATAGTGGAAAGCCTAAAGTGGACAGAGAATAGTGGAAAGACTAAAGTTGACAGACTATAGTGGAAACACTATAGTGGAAAGACTGTAGTGGACAGAATAAAGTGGAGACTATAGTGGAAAGACTAAAGTGGACAGAGAATAGTGGAAAGACTAAAGTGGACAGACTATAGTGGAAAGACTATAGTGGAAAAACTGTAGTGGACAGAATAAAGTGGAGACTATAGTGGAAAGACTAAAGTGGACAGAGAATAGTGGAAAGACTAAAGTGGAAAGAATGTAGTGGACAGAATAAAGTGGAGACTCTAGTGGAAAGACTAAAGTGGACAGACTAAAGTGGAAAGACTAAAGTGGAAAGACTAAAGTGGACAGACTATAGTGGAAAGACTATAGTGGAAAGACTGTAGTGGGCAGAATAAAGTGGAGACTATAGTGGAAAGACTAAAGTGGACAGAGAATAGTGGAAAGACTAAAGTGGACAGACTGTAGTGGAAAGACTAAAGTGGACAGACTAAAGTGGAAAGACTAAAGTGGAAAGACTAAAGTGGACAGACTATAGTGGAAAGACTGTAGTGGACAGAATAAAGTGGAAAGACTATAGTGGAAAGACTGTAGTGGACAGAATAAAGTGGAGAATATAGTGGAAAGACTAAAGTGGACAGAGAATAGTGGAAAGACTAAAGTGGACAGACTATAGTGGAAAGACTGTAGTGGACAGACTAAAGTGGAGACTATAGTGGAAAGAATAAAGTGGACAGAGAATAGTGGAAAGACTAAAGTGGACAGACTATAGTGGAAAGACTATAGTGGAAAGACTGTAGTGGACAGAATAAAGTGGAGACTAGAGTGGAAAGACTAAAGTGGACAGAGAATAGTGGAAAGACTAAAGTGGAAAGACTGTAGTGGACAGAATAAAGTGGAGACTATAGTGGAAAGACTAAAGTGGACAGAGAATAGTGGAAAGACTAAAGTGGACAGACTATAGTGGAAAGACTAAAGTGGACAGACTAAAATGGAAAGACTAAAGTGGAAAGACTGTAGTGGACAGAATAAAGTGGAGACTATAGTGGAAAGACTAAAGTGGACAGAGAATAGTGGAAAGACTAAAGTGGACAGACTATTTTGGAAATACTGTAGTTGACAGAATAAAGTGGAGAGTATAGTGGAAAGAATAAAGTGGACAGAGAATAGTGGAAAGACTAAAGTGGACAGACTATAGTGGAAAGACTATAGTGGAAAGACTGTAGTGGACAGAATAAAGTGGAGACTAGAGTGGAAAGACTAAAGTGGACAGAGAATAGTGGAAAGACTAAAGTGGAAAGACTGTAGTGGACAGAATAAAGTGGAGACTATAGTGGAAAGACTAAAGTGGACAGAGAATAGTGGAAAGACTAAAGTGGACAGACTATAGTGGAAAGACTAAAGTGGACAGACTAAAATGGAAAGACTAAAGTGGAAAGACTGTAGTGGACAGAATAAAGTGGAGACTATAGTGGAAAGACTAAAGTGGACAGAGAATAGTGGAAAGACTAAAGTGGACAGACTATAGTGGAAAGACTGTAGTGGACAGAATAAATTGGAGACTTTAGTGGAAAGACTAAAGTGGAAAGACTAAAGTGGACAGACTATAGTGGAAAGACTGTAGTGGACAGACTAAAGTGGAGACTATAGTGGAAAGACTAAAGTGGAAAGACTAAAGTGGACAGACTATAGTGGAAAGACTGAAGTGGACAGACTATAGTGGAAAGACTATAGTGGACAGACTGAAGTGGAAAGACTATAGGGGAAAGACTAAAGTGGAAAGAATGTAGTGGACAGAATAAAGTGGAGACTATAGGGGAAAGACTAAAGTGGACAGAGAATAGTGGAAAGACCAAAGTGGACAGACTATAGTGGAAAGACTATAGTGGAAAGACTGTAGTGGACGGAATAAAGTGGAGACTATAGTGGAAAGACTAAAGTGGAAAGACTAAAGTGGACAGACTATAGTGGAAAGACTGAAGTGGAAAGACTAAAGTGGACAGACTAAAGTGGAAAGACTAAAGTGGAAAGACTATAGTGGAAAGACTATAGTGGAAAGACTAAAGTAGACAGACTAAAGTGGAAAGACTAAAGTGGAAAGACTAAAGTGGACAGACTATAGAGGAAAGACTGTAGTGGGCAGAATAAAGTGGAGACTATAGTGGAAAGACTAAAGTGGACAGAGAATAGTGGAAAGACTAAAGTGGACAGACTATAGTGGAAAGACTAAAGTGGAAAGACTAAAGTGGAAAGATTAAAGTGGAAAGACGAAAGTGGACAGACTATAGTGGAAAGACTGTAGTGGACAGAATAAAGTGGAGAGTATAGTGGAAAGAATAAAGTGGACAGAGAATAGTGGAAAGAATAAAGTGGACGGACTATAGTGGAAAGACTATAGTGGAGAAACTATAGTGGACAGAATAAAGTGGAGACTATAGTGGAAAGACTAAAGTGGAAAGACTAAAGTGGACAGAGAATAGTGGAAAGACTAAAGTGGAAAGATTGTAGTGGACAGAATAAAGAGGAAAGACTATAGTGGAAAGACTGTAGTTGACAGAATAAAGTGTAGAGTATAGTGGAAAGACTAAAGTGGACAGAGAATAGTGGAACGACTAAAGTGGACAGACTATAGTGGAAAGACTAAAGTGGACAGACTAAAGTGGACAGACTATAGTGGAAATACTGTAGTGGACAGAATAAAGTGGAGACTATAGTGGAAAGACTAAAGTGGACAGAGAATAGTGGAAAGACTAAGTGGACAGACTATACTGGAAAGACTAAAGTGGACAGACAAAATGAAAAGACTAAAGTGGAAAGACTAAAGTGGAAAGAGAATAGTGGAAAGACTAAAGTGGACAGAGAATTTGGAAAGACTAAAGTGGATAGACTAAAGTGGACAGACTATAGTGGAAAGATTATAGTGGAAAGACTGTAGTGGACAGAATAAAGTGGAGACTATAGTGGAAAGACTAAAGTGGACAGAGAATAGTGGAAAGACTAAAGTGGAAAGACTGTAGTGGACAGAATAAAGTGGAAAGACTAAAGTGGACAGACTATAGTGGAAAAACTATAGTGGAAAGACTGTAGTGGACAGATTAAAGTGGAGACTATAGTGGAAAGACTAAAGTGGACAGAGAATAGTGGAAAGACTAAGTGGACAGACTATACTGGAAAGACTAAAGTGGACAGACAAAATGGAAAGACTAAAGTGGAAAGACTAAAGTGGACAGAGAATAGTGGAAAGACTAAAGTGGACAGACTATAGTGGAAAGACTATAGTGGAGAGACTGTGTGGACAAAATAAAGTGGAGACTATAGTGGAAAGACTAAAGTGGAAATACTAAAGTGGACAGAGAATAGTGGAAAGACTAAAGTGGATAGACTAAAGTGGACAGACTATAGTGGAAAGATTATAGTGGAAAGACTGTAGTGGACAGAATAAATTGGAGACTATAGTGGCAAGACTAAAGTGAACAGAGAATAGTGGAAAGACAAAAGTGGACAGACTATAGTGGAAAGACTATAGTGGAAAGACTGTAGTGGACAGAATAAAGTGGAGACTATAGTGGAAAGACTAAAGCGGAAAGACTAAAGTGGACAGACTATAGTGGAAAGACTGAAGTGGACAGACTAAAGTGGAAAAACTAAAGTGGAAAGACTAAAGTGGACAGACTATAGTGGAAAGACTATAGTGGAAAGACTGTAGTGGACAGAAGAAAGTGTAGACTATAGTGGAAAGACTAAAGTGGACAGAGAATAGTGGAAAGAATAAAGTGGACAGACTATAGTGGAACGACTACAGTGGAAAGACTGTAGTGGACAGAATAAAGTGAAGACTATAGTGGAAAGACTAAAGTGGACAGAGAATAGTGGAAAGACTAAAGTGGAAAGACTGTAGTGGACAGACTAAAGTGGAGACTATAGTGTAAAGACTAAAGTGGAAAGACTAAAGTGGACTGACTATAGTGGAAAGACTGAAGTGGAAAGACTAAGTGGACAGACTAAAGTGGAAAGACTATAGTGGAAAAACTAAAGTGGACAGACTATAGTGGAAAGACTAAAGTGGACAGACTGAAGTGGAAAGACTATAGGGGAAAGACTAAAGTGGAAAGAATGTAGTGGACAGAATAAAGTGGAGACTATAGGGGAAAGACTAAAGTGGACAGAGAATAGTGGAAAGACCAAAGTGGACAGACTATAGTGGAAAGACTATAGTGGAAAGACTGTAGTGGACGGAATAAAGTGGAGACTATAGTGGAAAGACTAAAGTGGAAAGACTAAAGTGGACAGAGAATAGTGGAAAGACTAAAGTGGAAAGACTGTAGTGGACAGAATAAAGTGGAGAGTATAGTGGATAGACTAAAGTGGAAAGACTAAAGTGGACAGACTATAGTAGAAAGACTATAGTGGAAAGACTGTAGTGGACAGAATAAAATGGAGACTATAGTGGAAAGCCTAAAGTGGACAGAGAATATTGGAAAGACTAAAGTTGACAGACTATAGTGGAAAGACTATAGTGGAAAGACTGTAGTGGACAGAATAAAGTGGAGACTATAGTGGAAAGACTAAAGTGGACAGAGAATAGTGGAAATACTAAAGTGGACAGACTATAGTGGAAAGACTATAGTGGAAAAACTGTAGTGGACAGAATAAAGAGGAGACTATAGTAGAAAGACTAAAGTGGAAAGACTAAAGTGGACAGACTATAGTGGAAAGACTAAAGTGGACAGACTAAAGTGGAAAAACTAAAGTGGAAAGACTAAAGTGGACAGACTATAGTGGAAAGACTATAGTGGAAAGACTGTAGTGGACAGAATAAAGTGGAGACTATAGTGGAAAAACTAAAGTGGACAGACTATAGTGGAAAGACTATAGTGGAAAGACTATAGTGGAAAGACTGTAGTGGGCACAATAAAGTGGAGACTATAGTGGAAAGACTAAAGTGGACAGAGACTAGTGGAAAGACTAAAGTGGACAGAATAGAGTGGAAAGACTAAAGTGGACAGACTAAAGTGGAAAGACTAAAGTGGAAAGACTAAAGTGGACAGACTATAGTGGAAAGACTGTAGTGGACAGAATAAAGTGGAGACTATAGTGGAAAGACTAAAGTGGACAGAGAATAGTGGAAAGACTAAAGTGGACAGACTAAAGTGGACAGACTATAGTGGAAATACTGTAGTGGACACAATAAAGTGGAGAGTATAGTGGAAAGAATAAAGTGGACAGAGAATAGTGGAAAGACTAAAGTGGAAAGACTATAGTGGAAAGACTATAGTGGATCGACTGTAGTGGACAGAATAAAGTGGAGACTATAGTGGAAAGACTAAAGTGGACAGAGAATAGTGGAAAGACTAAAGTGGACAGACTATAGTGGAAAGACTAAAGTGGACAGACTAAAATGGAAAGACTAAAGTGGAAAGACTAAAGTGGACAGACTATAGTTGAAACACTGTAGTGGACAGAATGAAGTGGAGAGTATAGTGGAAAGAATAATGTGGACAGAGAATAGTGGAAAGACTAAAGTGGACAGAAGTAGTTATATAAACCGGTTTCCACCCCACCCTCCCCCAAATTTCAAAACCCCATTTTAACATCGATTTCTTAAATTTTAACATGCTTTTTTCCGAAATTTCACCCTTTTGAAAGAAATTTGTATTTTCTTTTTTCCCAAATAAAGGTACCAAGAAATAGGAAATATTAACCTTTATACTACATATAAACTACTACTTTTTTTTCTTTTTTCAATTTTTTATCCAAATACCCCCCAATTACTGAGTAAACAGTTCCAAGTCAACGTATTGTTCCGAGTTCTTATTTACACGCAAAATAGGCTGCAAAATAAGATTGTTCTTTAGAAGTAACTCATTAGCAATCGAATTGTATCTCTGTGGTATAAACAGATCACACATCTTCTTGTTATGATTGATAACGACAACCAACTTATCTCCATATTTTGTTTTAGCCATTCTCATTTTAACGATGGTATATTTCAATCCTAGAACTAGTTGTTCTTTCTTGATTGTCTCATTATATTTATTCATGCTGATTGTATTCAAGACCTCCATTTATTAGCGGCTGATTTTCTTTAATAAAAATCCAAATCACAAACTCACATACATATTTTTATTAATGATATCCAATGTAGCTTTTCTTTCATAATATAGAACACAGTAAATATTGTATGGTACGGGTTGAGGATCTTTTAAAGTTATACTAATTTCAATATCAGCAGTGGTTCCATTATAAATATTTGACTCGTGTTTAGAAACATCGAAACAAAATAGTGGATATACTTCTTTAAATTCTTCGATGTTGACTACACTACCAGTATCAAACGCTAATTGCTTATAACCCATGTGTATGTATCTGTTGTAAAGATTCGAGTATGTGCATTTTTCCTCACTAAAGTCGCATTTGAGGGGTTCTTCTGGACATTTATCCCTGTTAATTCTAACTTCTATATCCGTCAAATTCATATGATCAAATACCATATTATTCTTTGTTTGGTTGTTATGCTTTTCATTTTTCTGTAACATCACAACGATTTTCGTAGGACTATTTCTCTCAGACACAACTTTCCAGGTGTGTTCCTTATTCTGACTAACATCACTTTTATAAGTATTACAAGCTTCCCACATCAAATTATACTTTTTATCCTTTGCCAAACTCTTTTCCAATTGACTCATCATTTCAATACTAGGAGCTATAACAGGAATTTTCCAGGATAAATACTCAATGACGACTTTAAAATTAGTATTTCCATTTTTTACAATCATATTCTTATCATCATTTCTTCTTAGACATATTCTGTGTGATGCACCTCTAAAAAATCGTTTGTTTCCTTTCAAGAATCCAAACATCTCTGATAATGGTAAATACATATTCACTAATTTGCTGTTTTTAGTTCTATTATATCTCTTTTCAAACCCTTTATTATAATTGGGATTAGGCTTAGAAGTGACATTCATATTTCCTGCTGTTAGTTTTCCTTCTGCAGGTACGGTAAATGAACTAGTTATAGGGTTGATATCAGTTCCTTGATTATAATCCTTGTACCAAAAATGGTTTCTAGCAGCACTTCTAGAGTAATCATCAGAGTATTCAATCAGCTTTGTAACGGTAGTTGTAATGCCAACATTATTAATTTATTCAACAGGTGTATCGTTTATGACATACTCAGCGGTACTAAATAAATTAAATCCATTATTCGTCAACGTAGCAACATCGGTTGAACCTACATTAGTTCGATTCTCTTTAACTATCCTTACGCCTACCTCAAGATAACTTTCACTTGGATAGAACCAGGAATCTAATTTCTTTGTTACAAATTCAAACTCTGACTTATTGGATACATTCACATCTGTTTCTCGAATTTCTTTAAATTCATACTTGACCACTGTATCATCCACAAGTGGCTCATCAAATATGTTCCATTGCGGACTAATAATTTTATTTACTGCCATTTATATAAGAAGGAAATTATTCAATAAAAATCATTTCAGAATCTTTAACCCATTTCCAGTCATTAACGTTTTGATCAAATCTTGACTCCTTTGATTTAAAATCCTTTTATTTGTACCCAGAAGATCCTTCATCGATTTCTTATTTCCAATTACATCAATGAGTTCTTTTCTGTTTACATCAATCAGATCTTTCCCGTATTCTATTGCTCTGTTTTTCAACAACTCGAATCTTGGTTTAATAATTTTGTTATACATTGACATAGCTCCATCTTTTATTTGTTTTGCTGACGTCTGGAATAACTGGGAATTAGCAATGTTTTTGAATATACTACCGATTCCACTTCCGTACTGCTTATTGTAAAGTAATCGCTTATTATTTAACAACATTTATAAGTAAATAATTTTATTTCAATAATCCTTTAAGCTTTTCTTAAATGCAGTACGTATCCTACGTTATCACCATTCAGATCAATCGGTCTTCCCAACAGATCAGTAATTGTCATTCTCAAGGAGTAAATAAAGTCCTTTGTGTTAATAGGAAGGTAGATTAATTGTCTAGGATTCTCAACAATTTGACAACCTGGTTCTGTATTCGGAACAAACGTCCAAATGACGTCTGATTTACTTTTGTTTACGATAGAACTGTTTACAAGAGAGCAGTGAATTTGAATTTTATCAACGCTTCTTGTTATATTCGGAAGCTTTGTCCCTTCATTAATTTTCTTAGAAATCTCCCTATCCTTCTCAAAGCCTAAAATCTGACACAACTCACTATTAAATCTAAACACATATGTTTCTTGTAATAGTATGACAAATCGCATAGATGCTGGATTGGATGAGATTACAATAGGACATTTATCTTTTGAAGTATCAAAATACTGACACAAAAAATAATTCAAACAATCATCGTTAAACATCCCGTTCGGAATAGTAACATTCATCCATCCCTCCTCTTCATCTTTCCTATATTGAAATGTATTATTTCCAAATTTATCACTTATATTATGCCAAGAATACCACAAAGTACACTGATTCAAACCTATTTCATAATCCCAATTACGATTCAGTTCAATCGGTTGACTAAATGTTATATCAATGATACTTTCGTTACGTTTTATGTTTAACAATACCATTTATTAGAAATATTTTTTATATATTGAATTGTTTTCTCTCTTGTTTAAGAATTTATTTCGCATTAACGAATCCAAAATATCAATAGCTTCATTCCTCACCTCATCAGATGTATTCCCGTTTACTCTACTACCTATCAAAGTGTACAATTTTTTAATCATTTCATCACAATTCATAAATATTCCAGTTCCTTGCTGTTTGATAAAGGGTCTGCTAGACTGAATTTTTTTTAATCTATCCACAGTTTAATTCATCTATATTTTGAACGGCAAGATTTTCATAAGCTATGTTTTTCTTTGAAGTTTTTAGATATTTAATTATTTCTTTTCCTGGGGGTATACCGAAAGAATCAAAAAATTCTACATAAGGATTATCAGGTAGATTACAGTACGCCACCCAGTGAGTTCCAGGCATTCCAAGTTTATCATAATTAATGACACCACATTCTAGGCTATTTATTTGTTTGGGTAGCGTATCTATAGAGAAAACACCTCTAAAATGTGGTATATCCCCTAATGCATCCATAATGTCAAAATTGGTAAGAGGTCCTACTTTACTTTTGCTTCTTTTTTGATGTCCCCGTTTTTGACTTCCTAGGCCTTCCACGTACCCCATGACCTACAACTTTTTGTGTTCCAGGAAGTGTAAGCGCACCACCTGTGTTGACATCATCGGTTTCCTTCTTAGGCCTTCCACGTCCCACGACTTTTTGTGTTCCAGGAACTGTAAGCGCCCCACCTGTGTTGGTTATGTTATCAACCAATTTCTTACCAGCGAATGTACCCAAAGCAGCATCTCCGCTTGTTAAAGCTGCCTTACCAAGGGCTACAGCTAACGGTATTAGGAAAGGAAGTAATCCACCCTTTTGAATCGCTTCTTTCATCTGTTTGTATGATACATCAATATCACAGCTCTTATTATTCATTTTACATGTTTCAATTTTATCAATTTGTCGTTTACTTAAAAGTAACTTGACTGGTTCTCGTTCATTCTGTCTACTATGACTAACACGTATCTGACATTTTTGTTTAGCGCCAAAGCATTTCTTCAGCTTTCCTTTCTGAAGCTTTGACAAATAAACTGTATACTCCATTGTTTCAACCATTTATTAGAAAAATAATTTATCATATAAATTTCTTTACCAGCCATCATTTTTTCTATTCTGGAAACGAATGGTTTGTCAACAGGTTTTTGCTCTAGAAGCCGATTTAAAATGTTTACGATTGCTCTTTCTATATTATTGATGAGGGTTTGTTGGTCAGCAATTTTTGTTTCAGTTATATTGTTATGGGTATGTTGACTAAGAAACTTTTTGTCAAAATCTAAAAGATACGTAATTAACGTTGCTAAATTAACAGCGTCATTTTTGTTTCTAGGGTCTTGAACATTTGTTATCAACTTGTTTTCAGCGTTAATTTCTTTATCATTAACTCGAATTATTTCTTTTACAAATAACCCTTTATCTTTAATCCTTACCAATAAATTATCAAGAGAATCATGTACAGCAGTTAATCTGTTGATATCTTCGATAAAATACTTATTTATCCCCACTTGTTCTGCGGTAATTTCTTCTTTAAATTGGTTCAAAATAATAGTCATAGATCTGAAACTAATAGCGTCCTGGTCTGCTTTCGCATCCCCTAAATTAATAATTCTCTTATCTTGTAGGTTAATTTTACCGTTGTCATCAGTAACTCTCATTTCATTCGATTCGTTACTAACCTTTTTTCCAACACTACCAAATTTATTCATTTATTATAGAAATAAATTATCCGGTAAATTTTTCAAAGTTTTTCCTGTACTTCAGGGTTTTATCTTTTGTTTTTAAATCTATGAAGAAAAAACCGTAGCCCTTGGTTGCAGCCTCGAATTGTTTGAGAAATTTTTCATTGTCTATACTGGATACATGGCTTTGTCTTATTAATTTTACTTCTTTTGGGTTAGAACACTAAAAAAATGCAAAATAATTACACTGAAGTCTTACCACCTTTGGCGTTTTATGATAGCTCTGTGATAAATAAACAATTGAAGCGTTTTTCTTTCTTCCTCTTATGAATAAATCCTCTATTTTCTTCTGGTCTTTTTCAGTGACAAAATCGTCAAAGATAATCAAGTTCTGATACTTAGGGTCTAGGTTATCAACATCTATAATATCATTAAGGTCATTCCTTACAGTTAAAATATTCGTTTTACATTGTGACTCCAAAGTGTTTAAATTGGCTATGAGATCTGTATATTTATCTTCTTCAAGATCTTTTGCATACAAGTATATTCGGTTGAAACAGATGTGAACAGAATTTTTTATTATAAGATTTACCAACTAGGTACTTGAATTTTTTAACTAGGTAGTTGAATTTTTTAACTAGGTACTTGAATTTTTTAACTAGGTAGTTGAATTTTTTAACTAGGTACTTGAATTAAATGAATTAAACTGTGGATTGCATTGTATTTCCTACATTAAGCGCAGTTCGTAGTTTATTCATCTCTCGTCTTTTGTTTATAAAAATTGTTTTCTAATAAAAGGAGATTTATTGTATGAAATGTAAAAAGAAAACTGACACTGAATCAATGTTTAAAGCAGTGTCACAGAAAAATAATGTTCCAATGGTGAAAGGTAATGTGGGTCGAGGAAAAATCTGTTTTTAAAAAAAACCTCGACGCAGAAAAAGTTATTTTTACGTATTATCAAATTATTCAGGGGTTGATGATATTTACAGAAAATTAAAAGAAAATGGAGTGAACGTTTCTAAAGATAAAATAAAAAGTGTGTTGCAAAATGAAAATGTGTATACGTTACACAAACCTTCCTATCACAATTTTGAAAGGAGGCGAGTCTATGTTCACCATGTTGACGAGCAATGGCAAGATGATTTAGTTGACATGCAGAAATATAAAAAAGTAAATGATAAAACAAATTACATCTTGACTATTATTGATTGCTTTAGTAAATATGCTTGGTGTGTCCCTTTGAAAGATAAAGCGGGTGCTGAAATAATAAACGCATTCAGTCATATCTTTAAAGAAAGAATTCCTCAGAAACTACAAACTGATAAAGGTAAAGAATTTGTAATGAGAAATGTTCAATCTTTTTTGAAAAATAACGACATACACTGGTTTGCATCTGAAAGTGAATTGAAAGTGCAAATCGTTGAACGATTCAATAGAACGCTGAAAGAAAAGTTGTGGAAATATTTTACTCACAATAACACTACTAAATGGATTGATATTTTACCTTTATTTGTTAGGAATTATAATAACACTTATCATCGTTCAATAAAAATGAAACCAGTAGATGCTAGTAAAAAGGTAAATCAGAAAAAGGTTTACAATGCTTTGTTTCCTCCATGTGATTACAAAGTCACAGGAAATTACAAAGTAGGAGATTTAGTTAGAATTAAAAAAGAAAAAAGTATTTTTGATAAAGGTTATTTACCTAACTACACGAATGAAGTATTCCAGATAGCAACCGTTAGACCGTTTAAAGTGGGGAATTAATTCAAGGAGGGTTTTATGAAAAAGAACTTTCAAAATTTATTGTGAAATAAAATTACTAGTATATAAATGGATTCAAGACGCTTGAGTGATATGTTATCGGGTATAGTTAAGAACAGAGAAATTCAAAGAAAAAAAGTTCAACAATACGAGATGGAGAAAGCAGGGTTTCGGGAATATGCTTCAGAATTAAACGCTCCAGTTGTTACGGCACAAAAAGAAAACACTAAAGATACCATCAAAAAATTACAAGAAAACACTGAAGCTATCTTCGAAAAATTAGAGGAGGTGGATATTAATTCAAGAAGCCGGCTTCTCCAATTAGGTGAACCGTATAAATCAGCTTTACAAAGACAACCATATCAGATTCCAGTTTCAGAGGTAGAAACGCAGTCAACACAATCGACCGCTTTAGAAGCATCTCCAGATTTACCAACAAGTATCAAAATCGTTGATATGGATCAAGGTGTTGATAACGAGTTATTAAAAGCACTTAATGTAAAATATAGAGAGAATCATACAAGATATAAAGGAGAATATTTTGAGATGCCTAATTATTACTTTGATAACCCAGAGAATATAGAAGATGCTTTGTCTGAATTAACACCTATAAGTCAAAGTTATGGTGGTTTGAAAAGTAAAAGTAGTTCTAGTAAGTATGATAAAATTATTTTATTTATTCAAGACTATAAGGATAGATTAAAAAAAATTCAGTCTAGCAGACCCTTTATCAAACAGCAAGGAACTGGAATATTTATGAATTGTGATGAAATGATTAAAAAATTGTACACTTTGATAGGTAGTAGAGTAAACGGGAATACATCTGATGAGGTGAGGAATGAAGCTATTGATATTTTGGATTCGTTAATGCGAAATAAATTCTTAAACAAGAGAGAAAACAATTCAATATATAAAAAATATTTCTAATAAATGGTATTGTTAAACATAAAACGTAACGAAAGTATCATTGATATAACATTTAGTCAACCGATTGAACTGAATCGTAATTGGGATTATGAAATAGGTTTGAATCAGTGTACTTTGTGGTATTCGTGGCATAATATAAGTGATAAATTTGGAAATAATACATTTCAATATAGGAAAGATGAAGAGGAGGGATGGATGAATGTTACTATTCCTAACGGGATGTTTAACGATGATTGTTTGAATTATTTTTTGTGTCAGTATTTTGATACTTCAAAAGATAAATGTCCTATTGTAATCTCATCCAATCCAGCATCTATGCGATTCGTCATACTATTACAAGAAACATATGTGTTTAGATTTAATAGTGAGTTGTGTCAGATTTTAGTCTGTCAACTTTAGTCTTTCCACTATTCTCTGTCCATTTTAGGCTTTCCACTATAGTCTCCATTTTATTCTGTCCACTACAGTCTTTCCACTATAGTCTTTCCACTATAGTCTGTCCACTTTAGTCTTTCCACATTAGTCTATCCACTATACTCTCCACTTTATTCTGTCCACTACAGTCTTTCCACTTTAGTCTTTCCACTATTCTCTGTCCACTTTAGTCTTTCCACTTTAGTCTTTCCACTATAGTCTGTCCACTTTAGTCTTTCCACTATTCTCTGTCCACTTTAGTCTTCCACTATAGTCTTTCCACTTCAGTTTGTCCACTTTAGTCTTTCCACTATAGTCTCCACTTTATTCTGTCCACTACTGTCTTTCCACTGTAGTCGTTCCACTATAGTCTGTCCACTTTATTCTTTCCACTATTCTCTGTCCACTTTAGTCTTTCCACTATAGTCTACACTTTATTCTGTCCACTACAGTCTTTCCACTATAGTCTTTCCACTATAGTCTGTCCACTTTAGTCTTTCCACTTTAGTTTTTCCACTTTAGTCTGTCCACTTCAGTCTTTCCACTATAGTCTGTCCACTTTAGTCTTTCCACTTTAGTCTTTCCACTATAGTCTCCACTTTATTCTGTCCACTACAGTCTTTCCACTATAGTCTTTCCACTATAGTCTGTCCACTTTTGTCTTTCCACTATTCTCTGTTCACTTTAGTCTTTCCACTATAGTCTCCACTTTATTCTGTCCACTACAGTCTTTCCACTATAATCTTTCCACTATAGTCTGTCCACTTTAGTCTATCCACTTTAGTCTTTCCACTATTCTCTGTCCACTTTAGTATTTCCACTTTAGTCTTTCCACTATAGTCTCCACTTTATTTTGTCCACACAGTCTCTCCACTATAGTCTTTCCACTATAGTCTGTCCACTTTAGTCTTTCCACTATTATCTGTCCACTTTAGTCTTTCCACTTTAGTCTTTCCATTTTGTCTGTCCACTTTAGTCTTTCCAGTATAGTCTGTCCACTTAGTCTTTCCACTATTCTCTGTCCACTTTAGTCTTTCCACTATAGTCTCCACTTTATTCTGTCCACTACAGTCTTTCCACTATAGTTTTTCCACTATAGTCTGTCCACTTTAGTCTTTCCACTTTATTCTGTCCACTACAGTCTTTCCACTTTAGTCTTTCCACTATTCTCTGTCCACTTTAGTCTTTCCACTATAGTCTCCACTTTATTCTGTCCACTACAGTCTTTCCACTATAATCTTTCCACTATAGTCTGTCCACTTTAGTCTATCCACTTTAGTCTTTCCACTATTCTCTGTCCACTTTAGTATTTCCACTTTAGTCTTTCCACTATAGTCTCCACTTTATTTTGTCCACACAGTCTCTCCACTATAGTCTTTCCACTATAGTCTGTCCACTTTAGTCTTTCCACTATTCTCTGTCCACTTTAGTCTTTCCACTTTAGTCTTTCCATTTTGTCTGTCCACTTTAGTCTTTCCAGTATAGTCTGTCCACTTCGTCTTTCCACTATTCTCTGTCCACTTTAGTCTTTCCACTATAGTCTCCACTTTATTCTGTCCACTACAGTATTTCCACTATAGTCTGTCCACTTTAGTCTGTCCACTTTAGTCTTTCCACTATAGTCTGTCCACTTTAGTCGTTCCACTATTCTCTGTCCACTTTAGTCTTTCCACTATACTCTACACTTTATTCTGTCCACTACAGTCTTTCCACTATAGTCTTTCCTCTTTATTCTGTCCACTACAATCTTTCCACTTTAGTCTTTCCACTATTCTCTGTCCACTTTAGTCTTTCCGCTTTAGTCTTTCCACTACAGTCTCCACTTTATTCTGCCCACTATAGTCTCTCCACTATAGTCTTTCCACTATAGTCTGTCCACTTTAGTCTTTCCACTATTCTCTGTCCACTTTATTCTTTCCACTATACTCTCCACTTTATTCTGTCCACTACAGTCTTTCCACTATAGTCTATCCACTTTCGTCTTTCCACTTTAATCTTTCCACTTTAGTCTTTCCACTTTAGTCTTTCCACTATAGTCCGTCCACTTTAGTCTTTCCACTATTCTCTGTCCACTTTAGTCTTTCCACTATAGTCTCCACTTTATTCTGCCCACTACAGTCTTTCCTCTATAGTCTTTCCACTATAGTCTGTCCACTTTAGTCTTTCCACTTTAGTCTTTCCACTTTGGTCTGTCCACTTTAGTCTTTCCACTATAGTCTTTCCACTTTAGTCTTTCCACTTTTGTGGAAACTATAGATTAGACTATAGTGGAAAGACTAAAGTGGACAGAGAATAGTGGAAAGACTATAGTGGAGAGACTGTAGTGGACAGAATAAAGTGGAGACTATAGTGGAAAGACTAAAGTGGACAGAGAATAGTGGAAAGACTAAAGTGGACAGACTATAGTGGAAAGACTAAAGTGGACAGACCAAAATGGAAAGACTAAAGTGGACAGACTATAGTGGAAACACTGTAGTGGACAGAATAAAGTGGAGAGTATAGTGGAAAGAATAAAGTGGACAGAGAATAGTGGAAAGACTAAAGTAGACAGACTATAGTGGAAAGACTATAGTGGAGAGACTGTAGTGGACAGAATAAAGTGGAGACTATAGTGGAAAGACTAAAGTGGAAATACTAAAGTGGACAGAGAATAGTGGAAAGACTAAAGTGGAAAGACTAAAGTGGACAGAGAATAGTGGAAAGACTAAAGTGGACAGACTATAGTGGAAAGACTAAAGTGGACAGACTAAAGTGGACAGACTATAGTGGAAATACTGTAGTGGACATAATAAAGTGGAGAGTATAGTGGAAAGAATAAAGTGGACAGAGAATAGTGGAAAGACTAAAGTGGATAGACATATAGTGGAAAGATATAGTGGAGAGACTGTAGTGGACAGAAATAAAGTGGAGACTATAGTGGAAAGACTAAAGTGGACAGAGAATAGTGGAAAGACTAAAGTGGACAGACTATAGTGGAAAGACTAAAGTGGACAGACTATAGTGGAAAGACTATAGTGGAGAGACTGTAGTGGACAGAATAAAGTGGAGACTATAGTGGAAAGACTAAAGTGGACAGAGAATAGTGGAAAGACTAAAATGGAAAGACTAAAGTGGAAAGACTAAAGTGGACAGACTATAGTGGAAAGACTATAGTGGAAAGACTGTAGTGGACAGAATAAAGTGGAGACTATAGTGGAAAGAATAAAGTAGAAAGAGAATAGTGGAAAGACTAAAGTGGACAGACTATAGTGGAAAGACTATAGTGGAGAGACTGTAGTGGACAGAATAAAGTGGAGACTATAGTGGAAAGACTAAAGTGGAAATACTAAAGTGGACAGAGAATAGTGGAAAGACTAAAGTGGAAAGACTAAAGTGGACAGACTATAGTGGAAAGACTATAGTGGAAAGACTGTAGTGGACAGAATAAAGAGGAGACTATAGTGGAAAGACTAAAGTGGACAGAGAATAGTGGAAAGACTAAAGTGGACAGACTATAGTGGAAAGACTATAGTGGAGAGACTGTAGTGGACAGAATAAAGTGGAGACTATAGTGGAAAGACCAAAGTGGAAAGACTAAAGTGGACAGACTATAGTGGAAAGACTGTCGTGGACAGACTAAAGTGGAGACTATAGTGGAAAGACTAAAGTGGAGAGACTAAAGTGGACAGACTATAGTGGAAAGACTGAAGTGGACAGACTATAGTGGAAAGACTATGGTGGAAAGACTGTAGTGGGCAGAATAAAGTGGAGACTATAGTGGAATGAATAAAGTGGACAGACTAAAGTGGAAAGACTAAAGTGGAAGGACTATAGTGGAAAGACTAAAGTGGACAAACTAAAGTGGAAAGACTAAAGTTGAAAGACTAAAGTGGACAGACTATAGTGGAAAGACTATAGTGGAAAGACTGTAGTGGAAAGACTGTAGTGGGCAGAATAAAGTGGAGACTATAGTGGAAAGACTAAATTGGACAGAGAATAGTGGAAAGACTAAAGTGGACAGACTATAGTGGAAAGACTAAAATGGAAAGACTAAAGTGGAAAGACTAAAGTGGACAGACTATAGTGGAAAGACTGTAGTGGACAGAATAAAGTGGAGAGTATAGTGGAAAGAATAAAGTGGACAGAGAATAGTGGAAAGACTAAAGTGGACAGACTATAGTGGAAAGACTATAGTGGAGAGACTATAGTGGACAGAATAAAGTGGAGACTATAGTGGAAAGACTAAAGTGGAGAGACTAAAGTGGACAGAGAATAGTGGAAAGACTAAAGTGGAAAGACTGTAGTGGACAGAATAAAGAGGAAAGACTATGGTGGAAAGACTGTAGTGGACAGAATAAAGTGGAGACTATAGTGGAAAGACTAAAGTGGACAGAGAATAGTGGAAAGACTAAAGTGGACAGACTATAGTGGAAAGACTAAAGTGGACAGACTAAAGTGGACAGACTATAGTGGAAATACTGTAGTAGACAGAATAAAGTGGAGAGTATAGTGGAAAGAATAAAGTGGAGAGAGAATAGTGGAAAGACTAAAGTGGACAGACTATAGTGGAAAGACTATAGTGGAGAGACTGTAGTGGACAGAATAAAGTGGAGACCATAGTGGAAAAACTAAAGTGGAAAGACTAAAGTGGACAGAGAATAGTGGAAAGACTAAAGTGGAAAGACTGTCGTGGACAGAATGAAGTGGAAAGACTAAAGTGGACAGACTATAGTGGAAAAACTATAGTGGAAAGACTGTAGTGGACAGAATAAAGTGGAGACTATAGTGGAAAGACTAAAGTGGACAGAGAATAGTGGAAAGACTAAGTGGACAGACTATACTGGAAAGACTAAAGTGGACAGACAAAATGGAAAGACTAAAGTGGAAAGACTAAAGTGGACAGAATATAGTGGAAAGACTGTAGTGGACAGAATAAAGTGGAGAGTATAGTGGAAAGAATAAAGTGGACAGAGAATAGTGGAAACTCTACCGTGGACAGACTATAGTGGAAAGACTATAGTGGAGAGACTGTGTGGACAGAATAAAGTGGAGACTATAGTGGAAAGACTAAAGTTGAAATACTAAATTGGACAGAGAATAGTGGAAAGACTAAAGTGGACCGACTATAGTGGAAAGACTATAGTGGAAAGACTGTAGTGGACAGAATAAAGTGGAGACTATAGTGGAAAAACTAAAGTGGACAGAGAATAGTGGAAAGACTAAAGTGGACAGACTATAGTGGAAAGAATATAATGGAAAGACTGTAGTGGACAGAATAAAGTGGAGACTATAGTGGAAAGACTAAAGTGGAAAGACTAAAGTGGACAGACTATAGAGGAAAGACTGAAGTGGACAGACTAAAGTGGAAAAACTAAAGTGGAAAGACTAAAGTGGACAGAGAATAGTGGAAAGAATAAAGTGGACAGACTATAGTGGAAAGACTACAGTGGAAAGACTGTAGTGGACAGAATAAAGTGGAGACTATAGTGGAAAGACTAAAGTGGACAGACAATAGTGGAAAGACTAAAGTGGAAAGACTGTAGTGGACAGAATAAAGTGGAGACTATAGTGTAAAGACTAAAGTGGAAAGACTAAAGTGGACAGACTATAGTTGAAAGACTGAAGTGGAAAGACTAAGTGGACAGACTAAAGTGTAAAGACTATAGTGGAAAAACTAAAGTGGACAGACTATAGTGGAAAGACTAAAGTGGACAGACTGAAGTGGAAAGACTATAGTGGAAAGACTAAAGTGGAAAGAATATAGTGGACAGAATAAAGTGGAGACTATAGGGGAAAGACTAAAGTGGACAGAGAATAGTGGAAAGACTAAAGTGGACAGACTATAGTGGAAAGACTAAAGTGGAAAGACTAAAGTGGACAGAGAATAGTGGAAAGACTAAAGTGGAAAGACTGTAGTGGACAGAATAAAGTGGACAGACTATAGTGGAAAAACTAAAGTGGAAAGACTAAAGTGGACAGACTATAGTGGAAAGACTATAGTGGAAAGACTGTAGTGGACAGAATAAAGTGGAGACTATAGTGGAAAGACTAAAGTGGACAGACTATAGTGGAAAGAATATAGTGGAAAGACTTCAGTGGACATAATAAAGTGGAGACTATAGTGGAAAGACTAAAGTGGACAGAGAATAGTGGAAAGACTAAAGTGGACAGACTATAGTGGAAAAATTATAGTGGGAAGACTGTAGTGGACAGAATAAAGTGGAGACTGTAGTGGAAAGATTAAAGTGGAAAGACTAAAGTGAACCGAGAATAGTGGAAAGACAAAAGTGGAAAGAATGTAGTGGACAGAATAAAGTGGAGACTAAGTGGACAGACTAAAGTGGAAAGACAAAAGTGGACGGACTATAGTGGAAATACTATAGTGGAAAGACTGTAGTGGACAGAATAAAGTGGAGACTATAGTGGAAAGACTAAAGTGGACAGAGAATAGTGGAAAGACTGAAGTGGACAGACTATAGTGGAAAGACTATAGTGGAGAGACTGTAGTGGACAGAATAAAGTGGAGAATATAGTGGAAAGAATAAAGTGGACAGAGAATAGTGGAAAGACTAAAGTGGACAGACTATAGTGGAAAGACTATAGTGGAGAGACTGTAGTGGACAGAATAAAGTGGAGACTATAGTGGAAAGCCTAAAGTATACAGACTAAAATGGAAAGACTAAAGTGGAAAGACTAAAGTGGACAGACTATAGTGGAAAGACTGTAGTGGACAGAATAAAGTGGAGAGTAGAGTGGAAAGAATAAAGTGGACAGAGAATAGTGGAAAGACTAAAGTGGACAGACTATAGTGGAAAGACTATAGTGGAGAGACTGTAGTGGACAGAATAAAGTGGAGACTATAGTGGAAAGACTAAAGTGGAAAGACTAAAGTGAAGAGACTATAGTGGAAAGACTGTAGTGGACAGAATAAAGTGGAGACTATAGTGTAAAGACTAAAGTGGAAAGACTAAAGTGGACAGACTATAGTTGAAAGACTGAAGTAGAAAGACTAAGTGGACAGACTAAAGTGGAAAGACTATAGTGGAAAAACTAAAGTGGACAGACTATAGTCGAAAGACTAAAGTGGACAGACTGAAGTGGAAAGACTATAGTGGAAAGACTAAAGTGGAAAGAATATAGTGGGCAGAATAAAGTGGAGACTATAGGGGAAAGACTAAAGTGGACAGAGAATAGTGGAAAGACTAAAGTGGACAGACTATAGTGGAAAGACTAAAGTGGAAAGACTAAAGTGGACAGAGAATAGTGGAAAGACTATAGTGGAAAAACTGTAGTGGACAGAATAAAATGGAGACTATAGTGGAAAGCCTAAAGTGGACAGAGAATAGTGGAAAGACTAAAGTTGACAGACTATAGTGGAAAGACTATAGTGGAAAGACTGTAGTGGACAGAATAAAGTGGAGACTATAGTGGAAAGACTAAAGTGGACAGAGAATAGTGGAAAGACTATAGTGGACAGACTATAGTGGAAAGGATATAGTGGAAAAACTGTAGTGGACAGAATAAAGTGGAGACCATAGTGGAAAGACTAAAGTGGACAGAGAATAGTGAAAAGACTAAAGTGGAAAGAATGTAGTGGACAGAATAAAGTGGAGACTATAGTGGAAAGACTAAAGTGGAAAGACTAAAGTGCACAGACTATAGTGGAAAGACTGAAGTTGAAAGACTCAGTGGACAGACTAAAGTGTACACACTGAAGCGGAAAGAATAAAGTAGAATGACTAAATTGGAAAGACTAAAGTGGACAGACTATAGTGGAAAGACTAAAGTGGACAGACTATAGTGGACAGAATAAAGTGGAGACTATAGTGGAAAGACTAAAGTGGACAGACTATAGTGGAAAGACTATAGTGGAAAGAATAAAGTAGAAAGACTAAATTGGAAAGACTAAAGTGGACAGACTATAGTGGAAAGGCTATAGTGGAAAGACTGTAGTGGACAGAATAAAGTGGAGACTATAGTGGAAAGACTCAAGTGGAAAGACTCAGTGGACAGACTAAAGTGGAAAGACTAAAGTGGACGGACTATAGTGGAAAGACTATAGTGGAAAGACTGTAGTGGACAGAATAAAGTGGAGACTATAGTGGAAAGACTAAAGTGGACAGAGAATAGTGGAAAGACTAAAGTGGACAGACTATAGTGGAAAGACTATAGTGGAGAGACTGTAGTGGACAGAATAAAGTGGAGAGTATAGTGGAAAGAATAAAGTGGACAGAGAATAGTGGAAAGACAAAAGTGGAAAGAATGTAGTGGACAGAATAAAGTGGAGACTATAGTGGAAAGACTAAAGTGGAAAGACTAAAGTGGACAGACTATAGTGGAAAGACTCAGTGGACAGACTAAAGTGGAAAGACTAAAGTGGACGGACTATAGTGGAAAGACTATAGTGGAAAGACTGTAGTGGACAGAATAAAGTGGAGACTATAGTGGAAAGACTAAAGTGGACAGAGAATAGTGGAAAGACTAAAGTGGACAGACTATAGTGGAAAGACTATAGTGGAGAGACTGTAGTGGACAGAATAAAGTGGAGAGTATAGTGGAAAGAATAAAGTGGACAGAGAATAGTGGAAAGACTAAAGTGGACAGACTATAGTGGAAAGACTATAGTGGAGAGACCGTAGTGGACAGAATAAAGTGGAGACTATAGTGGAAAGCCTAAAGTGGACAGACTAAAATGGAAAGACTAAAGTGGAAAGACTAAAGTGGACAGAATATAGTGGAAAGACTGTAGTGGACAGAATAAAGTGAAGAGTATAGTGGAAAGAATAAAGTGGACAGAGAATAGTGGAAAGACTAAAGTGGACAGACTATAGTGGAAAGACTATAGTGGAGAGACTGTAGTGGACAGAATAAAGTGGAGACTATAGTGGAAAGACTAAAGTGGAAATACTAAAGTGGACAGAGAATAGTGGACAGAGAATAGTGGAAAGACTAAAGTGGAAAGACTAAAGTGGACAGACTACAGTGGAAAGACTATAGTGGAAAGACTGTAGTGGACAGAATAAAGTGGAGACTATAGTGGAAAGATCAAAGTGGACAGATAATAGTGGAAAGACTAAAGTGGACAGACTATAGTTGAAAGACTATAGTGGAAAGACTGTAGTGGACAGAATAAAGTGGAGACTATAGTGGAAAGACTAAAGTGGAAAGACTAAAGTGAAGAGACTATAGTGGAAAGACTGTAGTGGACAGAATAAAATGTAGACTATAGTGGAAAGACTAAAGTGGACAGAGAATGGTGGAAAGAATAAAGTGGACAGACTATAGTGGAAAGACTACAGTGGAAAGACTGTAGTGGACAGGATAAAGTGGAGACTATAGTGGAAAGACTAAAGTGGACAGACTATAGTGGAAAGACTGAAGTGGAAAGACTAAGTGGACAGACTAAAGTGGAAAGACTATAGTGGAAAGACTAAAGTGGACAGACTATAGTGGAAAGACTAAAGTGGACAGACTGAAGTGGAAAGACTATAGTGGAAAGACTAAAGTGGAAAGAATGTAGTGGACAGAATAAAGTGGAGACTATAGTGGAAAGACTAAAGTGGAAAGAGAATAGTGGAAAGACTAAAGTGGACAGACTATAGTGGAAAGACTGTAGTGGACGGAATAAAGTGGAGACTATAGTGGAAAGACCATAGTGGAAAGACTAAAGTGGACAGAGAATAGTGGAATGACTAAAGTGGAAAGACTGTAGTGGACGGAATAAAGTGGAGACTATAGTGGAAAGACCATAGTGGAAAGACTAAAGTGGACAGAGAATAGTGGAAAGACTAAAGTGGACAGACTATAGTGGAAAGACTATAGTGGAAAAACTGTAGTGGACAGAATAAAGTGGAGACTATAGTGGAAAGACTAAAGTGGAAAGACTAAAGTGAAGAGACTATAGTCTCTTTATAGTCTTCTTTTTTTTGGTTTTATTTCTTTATGGTATTTACCCTATTTTCCATAAAAAAGACATCAGTTCAGTTCGTTCTTATTATTTCCGGTTTTCCCGCTTTCTATTGTATCTGCCTCCATGGTACAGAAATCGGAACCTAATATCTATTTACAGTTTTCCGGATATCGGGTCGAAACTTACGGAGCTTGCTGGGAAATTACCCCAGTCAACTTACAAGAATCTGCCCGCCCACAGTGGCCTGTCTCGTTTGCTTTAGTTTTTAGTGCTTCTTGTTTTGTGAAGTGCTTGTTTTGTTTCTTTTATTGATACTCCGCTTTGATTTTTTATAGCGGGTCAAAAATAAATTATTATTATTATTAGAGACTAAAGTGGAAAGACTGTAGTGGACAGAATAAAGTGGAGACTATAGTGTAAAGACTAAAGTGGAAAGACTAAAGTGGACGGACTATAGTTGAAAGACTGAAGTAGAAAGACTAAGTGGACAGACTAAAGTGGAAAGACTATAGTGGAAAGAGTAAAGTGGACAGACTGAAGTGGAAAGACTATAGTGGAAAGACTAAAGTGGAAAGAATATAGTGGACAGAATAAAGTGGAGACTATAGGGGAAAGACTAAAGTGGACAGAGAATAGTGGAAAGACTAAAGTGGACAGACTATAGTGGAAAGACTAAAGTGGAAAGACTAAAGTGGACAGAGAATAGTGGAAAGACTAAAGTGGAAAGACTGTAGTGGACAGAATAAAGTGGAGAGTATAGTGGATAGACTAAAGTTGAAAGACTAAAGTGGACAGACTATAGTGGAAAGACTATAGTGGAAAGACTGTAGTGGACAGAATAAAATGGAGACTATAGTGGAAAGCCTAAAGTGGACAGAGAATAGTGGAAAGACTAAAGTTGACAGACTATAGTGGAAAGACTATAGTGGAAAAGACTGTAGTGGACAGAATAAAGTGGAGACTATAGTGGAAAGACTAAAGTGGACAGAGAATAGTGGAAAGACTAAAGTGGAAAGACTGTAGTGGACAGAATAAAGTGGAGAGTATAGTGGATAGACTAAAGTTGAAAGACTAAAGTGGACAGACTATAGTGGAAAGACTATAGTGGAAAGACTGTAGTGGACAGAATAAAATGGAGACTATAGTGGAAAGCCTAAAGTGGACAGAGAATAGTGGAAAGACTAAAGTTGACAGACTATAGTAAAAAGACTATAGTGGAAAAGACTGTAGTGGACAGAATAAAGTGGAGACTATAGTGGAAAGACTAAAGTGGACAGAGAATAGTGGAAAGACTATAGTGGACAGACTATAGTGGAAAGGATATAGTGGAAAAACTGTAGTTACAGAATAAAGTGGAGACGATAGTGGAAAGACTAAAGTGGACAGAGAATAGTGAAAAGACTAAAGTGGAAAGAATTTAGTGGACAGAATAAAGTGGAGACTATAGTGGAAAGACTAAAGTGGAAAGACTAAAGTGGACAGACTATAGTGGAAAGACTGAAGTTGAAAGACTCAGTGGACAGACTAAAGTGTACACACTGAAGCGGAAAGAATAAAGTAGAAAGACTAAATTGGAAAGACTAAAGTGGACAGACTATAGTGGAAAGACTAAAGTGGACTGACTATAGTGGAAAAATTAAAGTGGAAAGACTAAAGTGGACAGACTATAGTGGAAAGACTATAGTGGAAAGACTGTAGTGGACAGAATAAAGTGGAGACTATAGTGGAAAGACTAAAGTGGACAGACTATAGTGGAAAGAATATAGTGGAAAGACTTCAGTGGACATAATAAAGTGGAGACTATAGTGGAAAGACTAAAGTGGACAGAGAATAGTGGAAAGACTAAAGTGGACAGACTATAGTGGAAAAATTATAGTGGGAAGACTGTAGTGGACAGAATAAAGTGGAGACTATAGTGGAAAGATTAAAGTGGAAAGACTAAAGTGAACCGAGAATAGTGGAAAGACAAAAGTGGAAAGAATGTAGTGGACAGAATAAAGTGGAGACTATAGTGGAAAGACTAAAGTGGAAAGACTAAAGTGGACAGACTATAGTGGAAAGACTGAAGTGGAAAGATTCATTGGACAGACTAAAGTGGAAAGACTAAAGTGGACGGACTATAGTGGAAAGACTATAGTGGAAAGACTGTAGTGGACAGAATAAAGTGGAGACTATAGTGGAAAGACTAAAGTGGACAGAGAATAGTGGAAAGACTAAAGTGGACAGACTATAGTGGAAAGACTATAGTGGAGAGACTGTAGTGGACAGAATAAAGTGGAGAGTATAGTGGAAAGAATAAAGTGGACAGAGAATAGTGGAAAGACTAAAGTGGACAGACTATAGTGGAAAGACTATAGTGGAGAGACTGTAGTGGACAGGATAAAGTGGAGACTATAGTGGAAAAACTTAAGTGGACAGACTATAGTGGAAAGACTGAAGTGGAAAGACTAAGTGGACAGACTAAAGTGGAAAGACTATAGTGGAAAGACTAAAGTGGACAGACTAAAGTGGAAAGACTAAAGTGGACAGACTGAAGTGGAAAGACTATAGTGGAAAGACTACAGTGGAAAGAATGTAGTGGACAGAATAAAGTGGAGACTATAGTGGAAAGACTAAAGTGGAAAGAGAATAGTGGAAAGACTAAAGTTGACAGACTATAGTGGAAAGACTAAAGTGGACAGAGAATAGTGGAAAGACTAAAGTGGACAGACTATAGTGAAAAGACTATAGCTGAGAGACTGTAGTGGACAGAATAAAGTGGAGAGTATAGTGGAAAGGATAAAGTGGACAGAGAATAGTCGAAAGACTAAAGTGGACAGACTATAGTGGAAAGACTATAGTGGAGAGACTGTAGTGGACAGAATAAAGTGGAGACTATAGTGGAAAGCCTAAAGTGGACAGACTAAAATGGAAAGACTAAAGTGGAAAGACTAAAGTGGACAGACTATAGTGGAAAGACTGTAGTGGACAGAATAAAGTGGAGAGTATAGTGGAAAGAATAAAGTGGACAGAGAATAGTGGAAAGACTAAAGTGGACAGACTATAGTGGAAAGACTATAGTGGAGAGACTGCAGTGGACAGAATAAAGTGGAGACTATAGTGGAAAGACTAAAATGGAAATACTAAAGTGGACAGAGAATAGTGGACAGAGAATAGTGGAAAGACTAAAGTGGAAAGACTAAAGTGGACAGACTATAGTGGAAAGACTATAGTGGAAAGACTGTAGTGGACAGAATAAAGTGGAGACTATAGTGGAAAGATCAAAGTGGACAGATAATAGTGGAAAGACTAAAGTGGACAGACTATAGTTGAAAGACTATAGTGGAAAGACTGTAGTGGACAGAATAAAGTGGAGACTATAGTGGAAAGAATAAAGTGGAAAGACTAAAGTGAAGAGACTATAGTGGAAAGACTGTAGTGGACAGAATAAAATGTAGACTATAGTGGAAAGACTAAAGTGGACAGAGAATGGTGGAAAGAATAAAGTGGACAGACTATAGTGGAAAGACTACAGTGGAAAGACTGTAGTGGACAGGATAAAGTGGAGACTATAGTGGAAAGACTAAAGTGGACAGACTATAGTGGAAAGACTGAAGTGGAAAGACTAAGTGGACAGACTAAAGTGGAAAGACTATAGTGGAAAGACTAAAGTGGACAGACTATAGTGGAAAGACTAAAGTGGACAGACTGAAGTGGAAAGACTATAGTGGAAAGACTAAAGTGGAAAGAATGTAGTGGACAGAATAAAGTGGAGACTATAGTGGAAAGACTAAAGTGGAAAGAGAATAGTGGAAAGACTAAAGTGGACAGACTATAGTGGAAAGACTGTAGTGGACGGAATAAAGTGGAGCCTATAGTGGAAAGACCATAGTGGAAAGACTAAAGTGGACAGAGAATAGTGGAATGACTAAAGTGGAAAGACTGTAGTGGACAGAATTAAGTGGAGACTATAGTGGATAGACTAAATTGGAAAGACTAAAGTGGACAGACTATAGTGGAAAGACTGTAGTGGACAGAATAAATTGGAGACTATAGTGGAAAGCCTAAAGTGGACAGAGAATAGTGGAAAGACTAAAGTTGACAGACTATAGTGGAAAGACTATAGTATAAAGACTATAGTGGAAAGACTGTAGTGGACAGAATAAAGTGGAGACTATAGTGGAAAGACTAAAGTGGACAGAGAATAGTGGAAAGACTAAAGTGGACAGACTATAGTGGAAAGACTATAGAGGAAAAACTGTAGTGGACAGAATAAAGTGGAGACTATAGTGGAAAGACTAAAGTGGACAGAGAATAGTGGAAAGACTGTAGTGGACAGAATAAAGTGGAGACTATAGTGGAAAGACTAAAGTGGAAAGACTAAAGTGAAGAGACTATAGTCTCTTTATAGTCTTCTTTTTTTTGGTTTTATTTCTTTCTGGTATTTACCCTATTTTCCATAAAAAAGACATCAGTTCAGTTCGTTCTTCTTATTTCCGGTTTTCCCGCTTTCTATTGTATCTGCCTCCATGGTACAGAAATCGGAACCTAATATCTATTTACAGTTTTCCGGATATCGGGTCGAAACTTCCGGAGCTTGCTGGGAAATTACCCCAGTCAACTTACAAGAATCTGCCCTCCCACAGTGGCCTGTCTCGTTTGCTTTAGTTTTTAGTGCTTCTTGTTTTGTGAAGTGCTTGTTTTGTTTCTTTTATTGATACTCCGCTTTGATTTTTTATAGCGGGTCAAAAATAAATTATTATTATTATTAGAGACTAAAGTGGAAAGACTGTAGTGGACAGAATAAAGTGGAGACTATAGTGTAAAGACTAAAGTGGAAAGACTAAAGTGGACAGACTATAGTTGAAAGACTGAAGTAGAAAGACTAAGTGGACAGACTAAAGTGGAAAGACTATAGTGGAAAGACTAAAGTGGACAGACTGAAGTGGAAAGACTATAGTGGAAAGACTAAAGTGGAAAGAATATAGTGGACAGAATAAAGTGGAGACTATAGGGGAAAGACTAAAGTGGACAGAGAATAGTGGAAAGACTAAAGTGGACAGACTATAGTGGAAAGACTAAAGTGGAAAGACTAAAGTGGACAGAGAATAGTGGAAAGACTAAAGTGGAAAGACTGTAGTGGACAGAATAAAGTGGAGAGTATAGTGGATAGACTAAAGTTGAAAGACTAAAGTGGACAGACTATAGTGGAAAGACTATAGTGGAAAGACTGTAGTGGACAGAATAAAATGGAGACTATAGTGGAAAGCCTAAAGTGGACAGAGAATAGTGGAAAGACTAAAGTTGACAGACTATAGTGGAAAGACTAAAGTGGACAGACTATAGTGGAAAGAATATAGTGGAAAGACTTCAGTGGACATAATAAAGTGGAGACTATAGTGGAAAAACTAAAGTGGACAGAGAATAGTGGAAAGACTAAAGTGGACAGACTATAGTGGAAAAATTATAGTGGGAAGACTGTAGTGGACAGAATAAAGTGGAGACTATAGCGGAAAGATTAAAGTGGAAAGACTAAAGTGAACCGAGAATAGTGGAAAGACAAAAGTGGAAAGAATGTAGTGGACAGAATAAAGTGGAGACTATAGTGGAAAGACTAAAGTGGAAAGACTAAAGTGGACAGACTATAGTGGTGAGACTGACTAGTGGAGAGACTGTAGTGGACAGAATAAAGTGGAGACTATAGTGGAAAGACTAAAGTGGAAATACTAAAGTGGACAGAGAATAGTGGACAGAGAATAGTGGAAAGACTAAAGTGGAAAGACTAAAGTGGACAGACTATAGTGGAAAGACTATAGTGGAAAGACTGTAGTGGAGAGAATAAAGTGGAGACTATAGTGGAAAGATCAAAGTGGACAGATAATAGTGGAAAGACTAAAGTGGACAGACTATAGTTGAAAGACTATAGTGGAAAGACTGTAGTGGACAGAATAAAGTGGAGACTATAGTGGAAAGACTAAAGTGGAAAGACTAAAGTGAAGAGACTATAGTGGAAAGACTGTAGTGGACAGAATAAAATGTAGACTATAGTGGAAAGACTAAAGTGGACAGAGAATGGTGGAAAGAATAAAGTGGACAGACTATAGTGGAAAGACTATAGTGGAAAGACTGTAGTGGACAGGATAAAGTGGAGACTATAGTGGAAAGACTAAAGTGGACAGACTATAGTGGAAAGACTGAAGTGGAAAGACTAAGTGGACAGACTAAAGTGGAAAGACTATAGTGGAAAGACTAAAGTGGAAAGACTATAGTGGAAAGACTAAAGTGGACAGACTGAAGTGGAAAGACTATAGTGGAAAGACTAAAGTGGAAAGAATGTAGTGGACAGAATAAAGTGGAGACTATAGTGGAAAGACTAAAGTGGACAGAGAATAGTGGAAAGACTAAAGTGGACAGACTATAGTGGAAAGACTGTAGTGGACGGAATAAAGTGGAGACTATAGTGGAAAGACCATAGTGGAAAGACTAAAGTGGACAGAGAATAGTGGAATGACTAAAGTGGAAAGACTGTAGTGGACAGAATTAAGTGGAGACTATAGTGGATAGACTAAATTGGAAAGACTAAAGTGGACAGACTATAGTGGAAAGACTGTAGTGGACAGAATAAATTGGAGACTATAGTGGAAAGCCTAATGTGGACAGAGAATAGTGGAAAGACTAAAGTTGACAGACTATAGTGGAAAGACTATAGTAGAAAGACTATAGTGGAAAGACTGTAGTGGACAGAATAAAGTGGAGACTATAGTGGAAAGACTAAAGTGGACAGACTATAGTGGAAAGACTGAAGTGGAAAGACTAAGTGGACAGACTAAAGTGGAAAGACTATAGAAGGAATAGTGGAGGACTATAGTGGAAAGACAGAATAAAATGTAGACTATAGTGGACAGAGAATGGTGGAAAGAATAAAGTGGACAGACTATAGTGGAAAGACTACAGTGGAAAGACTGTAGTGGACAGGATAAAGTGGAGACTATAGTGGAAAGACTAAAGTGGACAGACTATAGTGGAAAGACTGAAGTGGAAAGACTAAGTGGACAGACTAAAGTGGAAAGACTATAGTGGAAAGACTAAAGTGGACAGACTATAGTGGAAAGACTAAAGTGGACAGACTGAAGTGGAAAGACTATAGTGGAAAGACTAAAGTGGAAAGAATGTAGTGGACAGAATAAAGTGGAGACTATAGTGGAAAGACTAAAGTGGAAAGAGAATAGTGGAAAGACTAAAGTGGACAGACTATAGTGGAAAGAGTGTAGTGGACGGAATAAAGTGGAGACTATAGTGGAAAGACCATAGTGGAAAGACTAAAGTGGACAGAGAATAGTGGAATGACTAAAGTGGAAAGACTGTAGTGGACAGAATTAAGTGGAGACTATAGTGGATAGACTAAATTGGAAAGACTAAAGTGGACAGACTATAGTAGAAAGACTGTAGTGGACAGAATAAATTGGAGACTATAGTGGAAAGCCTAAAGTGGACAGACTATAGTGGAAAGACTATAGTGGAAAAACTGTAGTGGACAGAATAAAGTGGAGACTATAGTGGAAAGACTAAAGTGGACAGAGAATAGTGGAAAGACTGTAGTGGACAGAATAAAGTGGAGACTATAGTGGAAAGACTAAAGTGAAGAGACTATAGTGGAAAGACTGTAGTGGACAGAATAAAGTGGAGACTATAGTGTAAAGACTAAAGTGGAAAGACTAAAGTGGACAGACTATAGTTGAAAGACTGAAGTAGAAAGACTAAGTGGAAAGACTAAAGTGGAAAGACTATAGTGGAAAGACTAAAGTGGACAGACTGAAGTGGAAAGACTATAGTGGAAAGACTAAAGTGGAAAGAATATAGTGGACAGAATAAAGTGGAGACTATAGGGGAAAGACTAAAGTGGACAGAGAATAGTGGAAAGACTAAAGTGGACAGACTATAGTGGAAAGACTAAAGTGGAAAGACTAAAGTGGACAGAGAATAGTGGAAAGACTAAAGTGGAAAGACTGTAGTGGACAGAATAAAGTGGAGAGTATAGTGGATAGACTAACGTTGAAAGACTAAAGTGGACAGACTATAGTGGAAAGACTATAGTGGAAAGACTGTAGTGGACAGAATAAAATGGAGACTATAGTGGAAAGCCTAAAGTGGACAGAGAATAGTGGAAAGACTAAAGTTGACAGACTATAGTGGAAAGACTATAGTGGAAAAGACTGTAGTGGACAATATAAAGTGGAGACTATAGTGGAAAGACTAAAGTGGACAGAGAATAGTGGAAAGACTATAGTGGACAGACTATAGTGGAAAGGATATAGTGGAAAAACTGTAGTGGACAGAATCAAGTGGAGACGATAGTGGAAAGACTAAAGTGGACAGAGAATAGTGAAAAGACTAAAGTGGAAAGAATGTAGTGGACAGAATAAAGTGGAGACTATAGTGGAAAGACTAAAGTGGAAAGACTAAAGTGGACAGACTATAGTGGAAAGACTGAAGTTGAAAGAATCAGTGGACAGACTAAAGTGTACACACTGAAGCGGAAAGAATAAAGTAGAAAGACTAAATTGGAAAGACTAAAGTGGACAGACTATAGTGGAAAGACTAAAGTGGACAGACTATAGTGGAAAAACTAAAGTGGAAAGACTAAAGTGGACAGACTATAGTGGAAAGACTATGGTGGAAAGACTGTAGTGGACAGAATAAAGTGGAGACTATAGTGGAAAGACTAAAGTGGACAGACTATAGTGGAAAGAATATAGTGGAAAGACTTCAGTGGACATAATAAAGTGGAGACTATAGTGGAAAGACTAAAGTGGAAAGAATATAGTGGACAGAATAAAGTGGAGACTATAGGGGAAAGACTAAAGTGGACAGAGAATAGTGGAAAGACTAAAGTAGACAGACTATAGTGGAAAGACTAAAGTGGAAAGACTAAAGTGGACAGAGAATAGTGGAAAGACTAAAGTGGAAAGACTGTAGTGGACAGAATAAAGTGGAGAGTATAGTGGATAGACTAACGTTGAAAGACTAAAGTGGACAGACTATAGTGGAAAGACTATAGTGGAAAGACTGTAGTGGACAGAATAAAATGGAGACTATAGTGGAAAGCCTAAAGTGGACAGAGAATAGTGGAAAGACTAAAGTTGACAGACTATAGTGGAAAGACTATAGTGGAAAAGACTGTAGTGGACAGAATAAAGTGGAGACTATAGTGGAAAGACTAAAGTGGACAGAGAATAGTGGAAAGACTATAGTGGACAAACTATAGTGGAAAGGATATAGTGGAAAAACTGTAGTGGACAGAATCAAGTGGAGACGATAGTGGAAAGACTAAAGTGGACAGAGAATAGTGAAAAGACTAAAGTGGAAAGAATGTAGTGGACAGAATAAAGTGGAGACTATAGTGGAAAGACTAAAGTGGAAAGACTAAAGGGGACAGACTATAGTGGAAAGACTGAAGTTGAAAGACTCAGTGGACAGACTAAAGTGTACACACTGAAGCGGAAAGAATAAAGTAGAAAGACTAAATTGGAAAGACTAAAGTGGACAGACTATAGTGGAAAGACTAAAGTGGACAGACTATAGTGGAAGAACTAAAGTGGAAAGACTAAAGTGGACAGACTATAGTGGAAAGACTATGGTGGAAAGACTGTAGTGGACAGAATAAAGTGGAGACTATAGTGGAAAGACTAAAGTGGACAGACTATAGTGGAAAGAATATAGTGGAAAGACTTCAGTGGACATAATAAAGTGGAGACTATAGTGGAAAGACTAAAGTGGACAGAGAATAGTGGAAAGACTAAAGTGGACAGACTATAGTGGAAAAATTATAGTGGGAAGACTGTAGTGGACAGAATAAAGTGGAGACTATAGTGGAAAGATTAAAGTGGAAAGACTAAAGTGAACCGAGAATAGTGGAAAGACAAAAGTGGAAAGAATGTAGTGGACAGAATAAAGTGGAGACTATAGTGGAAAGACTAAAGTGGACAGAGAATAGTGGAAAGACTAAAGTGGACAGACTATAGTGGAAAGACTATAGTGGAGAGACTGTAGTGGACAGAATAAAGTAGAGAGTATAGTGGAAATAATAAAGTGGACAGAGAATAGTGGAAAGACTAAAGTGGACTGACTATAGTGGAAAGACTATAGTGGAGAGACTGTAGTGGACAGGATAAAGTGGAGACTATAGTGGAAAGACTAAAGTGGACAGACTATAGTGGAAAGACTGAAGTGGAAAGACTAAGTGGACAGATTAAAGTGGAAAGACTATAGTGGAAAGACTAAAGTGGACAGACTATAGTGGAAAGACTAAAGTGGACAGACTGAAGTGGAAAGACTATAGTGGAAAGACTAAAGTGGAAAGAATGTAGTGGACAGAATAAAGTGGAGACTATAGTGGAAAGACTAAAGTGGAAAGAGAATAGTGGAAAGACTAAAGTTGACAGACTATAGTGGAAAGACTGTAGTGGACGGAATAAAGTGGAGACTATAGTGGAAAGACCATAGTGGAAAGACTAAAGTGGACAGAGAATAGTGGAATGACTAAAGTGGAAAGACTGTAGTGGACAGAATTAAGTGGAGACTATAGTGGATAGACTAAATTGGAAAGACTAAAGTGGACAGACTATAGTGGAAAGACTGTAGTGGACAGAATAAATTGGAGACTAGAGTGGAAAGCCTAAAGTGGACAGAGAATAGTGGAAAGACTAAAGTTGACAGACTATAGTGGAAAGACTATAGTAGAAAGGCTATAGTGGAAAGACTGTAGTGGACAGAATAAAGTGGAGACTATAGTGGAAAGACTAAAGTGGACAGAGAATAGTGGAAAGACTAAAGTGGAAAGAATGTAGTGGACAGAATAAAGTGGAGACTATAGTGGAAAGACTAAAGTGGAAAGACTAAAGTGGACAGACTATAGTGGAAAGACTGAAGTTGAAAGACTCAGTGGACAGACTAAAGTGTACACACTGAAGTGGACAGAATAAAGTGGAAAGACTAAAGTGGAAAGACTAAAGTGGACGGACTATAGTGGAAAGACTAAAGTGGACAGACTAAAGTGGAAAAACTAAAGTGGAAAGACTAAAGTGGACAGACTATAGTTGAAAGACTATAGTGGAAAGACTGTAGTGGACAGAATAAAGTGGAGACTATAGTGGAAAGACTACAGTGGACAGACTATAGTGGAAAGACTATAGTGGAAAGACTGTATTGGACATAATACAGTGGAGACTATAGTGGAAAGCCTAAAGTGGACAGACTAAAATGGAAAGACTAAAGTGGAAAGACTAAAGTGGACAAACTATAGTGGAAAGACTGTAGTGGACAGAATAAAGTGGAGAGTATAGTGGAAAGAATAAAGTGGACAGAGAATAGTGGAAAGACTAAAGTGGACAGACTATAGTGGAAAGACTATAGTGGAGAGACTGTAGTGGACAGAATAAAGTGGAGACTATAGTGGAAAGACTAAAGTGGAAATTCTAAAGTGGACAGAGAATAGTGGACAGAGAATAGTGGAAAGACTAAAGTGGAAAGACTAAAGTGGACAGACTATAGTGGAAAGACTATAGTGGAAAGACTGTAGTGGACAGAATAAAGTGGAGACAATAGTGGAAAGATCAAAGTGGACAGATATTAGTGGAAAGACTAAAGTGGACAGACTATAGTTGAAAGACTATAGTGGAAAGACTGTAGTGGACAGAATAAAGTGGAGACTATAGTGGAGAGACTAAAGTGGAAAGACTAAAGTGAAGAGACTATAGTGGAAAGACTGTAGTGGACAGAATAAAGTGGAGACTATAGTGTAAAGACTAAAGTGGAAAGACTAAAGTGGACAGACTATAGTTAAAAGACTGAAGTAGAAAGACTAAGTGGACAGACTAAAGTGGAAAGACTATAGTGGAAAGACTAAAGTGGACAGACTGAAGTGGAAAGACTATAGTGGAAAGACTAAAGTGGAAAGAATATAGTGGACAGAATAAAGTGGAGACTATAGGGGAAAGACTAAAGTGGACAGAGAATAGTGGAAAGACTAAAGTGGACAGACTATAGTGGAAAGACTATAGTTGAAAGACTGTAGTGGAAAGACTGTAGTGGACAGAATAAAGTGGAGAGTATAGTGGAAAGAATAAAGTGGACAGAGAATAGTGGAAAGACTAAAGTGGACAGACTATAGTGGAAAGACTATAGTGGAAAGACTGTAGTGGACAGAATAAAGTGGAGAGTATAGTGGAAAGAATAAAGTGGACAGAGAATAGTGGAAAGACTAAAGTGGACAGACTATAGTGGAAAGACTATAGTGGAGAGACTGTAGTGGACAGAATAAAGTGGAGACTATGGTGGAAAGACTAAAGTGGACAGAGAATAGTGGAAAGACTAAAGTAGAAAGACTAAAGTGGACAGACTATAATGGAAAGACTAAAGTGGACAGAGAATAGTGGAAAGACTAAAGTGGACAGACTATAGTGGAAAGACTATAGTTGAAAGACTGTAGTGGAAAGACTGTAGTGGACAGAATAAAGTGGAGAGTATAGTGGAAAGAATAAAGTGGACAGAGAATAGTGGAAAGACTAAAGTGGACAGACTATAGTGGAAAGACTATAGTGGAGAGACTGTAGTGGACAGAATAAAGTGGAGACTATGGTGGAAAGACTAAAGTGGACAGAGAATAGTGGAAAGACTAAAGTAGAAAGACTAAAGTGGACAGACTATAGTGGAAAGACTAAAGTGGACAGAGAATAGTGGAAAGACTAAAGTGGACGGACTATAGTGGAAAGACTATAGTGGAAAGACTACAGTGGAAAGACTGTAGTGGACAGAATAAAGTGGAGACTATAGTGGAAAGACTAAAGTGGACAGAGAGTAGTGGAAAGACTAAAGTGGAAAGATTGTAGTGGACAGAATAAAGTGGAGACTATAGTGGAAAGACTAAAGTGGACAAACTATAGTGGAAAGACTGAAGTTGAAAGACTATAGTGGAAAGACTATAGTGGAAAGACTCTAGTGGACAGAATAAAGTGGAGACTATAGTGGAATGACTAAAGTGGACAGACTATAGTGGAAAGACTATAGTGGACAGACTGAAGTGGAAAGACTAAAGTGGAAAGACTAAAGTGGAACGAATGTAGTGGACAGAATAAAGTGGAGAATATAGTGGAAAGACTAAAGTGGACAGAGAATAGTGGAAAGACTAAAGTGGAAAGACTGTAGTGGAAAGACTATAGTGGAAAGACTGTAGTGGACGGACTAAAGTGTAGACTATAGTGGAAAGACTAAAGTGGAAACACTAAAGTGGACAGAGAATAGTGGGAAGACGAAAGTGGAAAGACTGTAGTGGACAGAATAAAGTGGAGACTATAGTGGATAGACTAAAGTGGAAAGACTAAAGTGGACAGACTATAGTGGAAAGACTGTAGCGGACAGAATAAAGTGGAGACTATACTGGAAAGCCTAAAGTGGACAGAGAATAGTGGAAAGACTAAAGTTGACAGACTATAGTGGAAAGACTATAGTGGAAAGACTATAGTGGAAAGACTGTAGTGGACAGAATAAAGTGGAGACTATAGTGGAAAGACTAAAGTGGAAAGAGAATAGTGGAAAGACTAAAGTGGACAGACTATGGTGGAAAGACTATAGTGGAAAAACTGTAGTGTCCAGAGAATAGTGGAAAGACTAAAGTGGAAAGACTAAAGTGGACAGACTATATTGGAAAGACTATAGTGGAAAGACTGTAGTGGACAGAATAAAGTGGAGACTATAGTGGAAAGATCAAAGTGGACAGATATTAGTGGAAAGACTAAAGTGGACAGACTATAGTTGAAAGACTATAGTGGAAAGACTGTAGTGGACAGAATAAAGTGGAGACTATAGTGGAGAGACTAAAGTGGAAAGACTAAAGTGAAGAGACTATAGTGGAAAGACTGTAGTGGACAGAATAAAGTGGAGACTATAGTGTAAAGACTAAAGTGGAAAGACTAAAGTGGACAGACTATAGTTGAAAGACTGAAGTAGAAAGACTAAGTGGACAGACTAAAGTGGAAAGACTATAGTGGAAAGACTAAAGTGGACAGACTGAAGTGGAAAGACTATAGTGGAAAGACTAAAGTGGAAAGAATATAGTGGACAGAATAAAGTGGAGACTATAGGGGAAAGACTAAGTGGACAGAGAATAGTGGAAAGACTAAAGTGGACAGACTATAGTGGAAAGACTATAGTTGAAAGACTGTAGTGGGAAAGACTGTAGTGGACAGAATAAAGTGGAGAGTATCGTGGAAAGAATAAAGTGGACAGAGAATAGTGAAAGACTAAAGTGGAAAGACTATAGTGGAAAGACTATAGTGGAAAGACTGTAGTGGACAGAATAAAGTGGAGACTATGGTGGAAAGACTAAAGTGGACAGAGAATAGTGGAAAGACTAAAGTAGAAAGACTAAAGTGGACAGACTATAGTGGAAAGACTAAAGTGGACAGAGAATAGTGGAAAGACTAAAGTGGACAGACTATAGTGGAAAGACTATAGTTGAAAGACTGTAGTGGAAAGACTGTAGTGGACAGAATAAAGTGGAGAGTATAGTGGAAAGAATAAAGTGGACAGAGAATAGTGGAAAGACTAAAGTGGACAGACTATAGTGGAAAGACTATAGTGGAGAGACTGTAGTGGACAGAATAAAGTGGAGACTATGGTGGAAAGACTAAAGTGGGACAGAGAATAGTGGAAAGACTAAAGTAGAAAGACTAAAGTGGACAGACTATAGTGGAATGACTAAAGTGGACAGAGAATAGTGGAAAGACTAAAGTGGACGGACTATAGTGGAAAGACTATAGTGGAAAGACTGTAGTGGAAAGACTACAGTGGAAAGACTGTAGTGGACAGAATAAAGTGGAGACTATAGTGGAAAGACTAAAGTGGACAGAGAGTAGTGGAAAGTCTAAAGTGGAAAGATTGTAGTGGACAGAATAAAGTGGAGACTATAGTGGAAAGACTAAAGTGGACAAACTATAGTGGAAAGACTGAAGTTGAAAGACTCAGTGGACAGACTAAAGTGTACACACTGAAGTGGACAGAATAAAGTGGAACGACTAAAGTGGAAAGACTAAAGTGGACAGACTATAGTGGAAAGACTAAAAAGGACAGACTAAAGTGGAAAAACTAAAGTGGAACGACTAAAGTGGACAGACTATAGTGGAAAGACTGTAGTGGACATAATACAGTGGAGACTATAGTGGAAAGCCTAAAGTGGACAGACTAAAATGGAAAGACTAGAGTGAGAAGACTAAAGTGGACAGAGAATAGTGGACAGAGAATAGTGGAAAGACTAAAGTGGAAAGACTAAAGTGGACAGACTATAGTGGAAAGACTATAGTGGAAAGACTGTAGTGGACAGAATAAAGTGGAGACTATAGTGGAAAGATCAAAGTGGACAGATATTAGTGGAAAGACTAGAGTGGACAGACTATAGTTGAAAGACTATAGTGGAAAGACTGTAGTGGACAGAATAAAGTGGAGACTATAGTGGAGAGACTAAAGTGGAAAGACTAAAGTGAAGAGACTATAGTGGAAAGACTGTAGTGGACAGAATAAAGTGGAGACTATAGTGTAAAGACTAAAGTGGAAAGACTAAAGTGGACAGACTATAGTTGAAAGACTGAAGTAGAAAGACTAAGTGGACAGACTAAAGTGGAAAGACTATAGTGGAAAGACTAAAGTGGACAGACTGAAGTGGAAAGACTATAGTGGAAAGACTAAAGTGGAAAGAATATAGTGGACAGAATAAAGTGGAGACTATAGGGGAAAGACTAAAGTGGACAGAGAATAGTGGAAAGACTAAAGTGGACAGACTATAGTGGAAAGACTAAAGTGGAAAGACTAAAGTGGACAGAGAATAGTGGAAAGACTAAAGTGGAAAGACTGTAGTGGACAGAATAAAGTGGAGAGTATAGGGGATAGACTAAAGTTGAAAGACTAAAGTGGACAGACTATAGTGGAAAGACTATAGTGGAAAGACTGTAGTGGACAGAACAAAATGGAGACTATAGTGGAAAGCCTAAAGTGGACAGAGAATAGTGGAAAGACTAAAGTTGACAGACTATAGTGGAAAGACTATAGTGGAAAGACTGTAGTGGACAGAATAAAGTGGAGACTATAGTGGAAAGACTAAAGTGGACAGAGAATAGTGGAAAGACTATAGTGGACAGACTATAGTGGAAAGGATATAGTGGAAAAACTGTAGTGGACGGAATAAAGTGGAGACTATAGTGGAAAGATCAAAGTGGACAGATAATAGTGGAAAGACTAAAGTGGACAGACTATAGTTGAAAGACTATAGTGGAAAGACTGTAGTGGACAGAATAAAGTGGAGACTATAGTGGAAAGACAAAAGTGGACAGACTATAGTTGAAAGACTATAGTGGAAAGACTGTAGTGGACAGAATAAAGTGGAGACTATAGTGGAAAGACTAAGTGGACAGACTAAAGTGGAAAGACTATAGTGGAAAGTCTAAAGTGAACAGACTATAGTGGAATGACTAAAGTGGACAGACTGAAGTGGAAAGACTGTAGTGGAAAGACTAAAGTGGAAAGAATGTAGTGGACAGAATAAAGTGGAGACTATAGTGGAAAGACTAAAGTGGAAAGACTAAAGTGTACAGACTCAGTGGATAGACTAAAGTGGAAAGACTAAAGTGGACGGAGTATAGTGGAAAGACTGAAGTGGAAAGACTGAGTGGACAGACTAAAGTGGAAAGACTAAAGTGGACGGACTATAGTGGAAAGACTATAGTGGAAAGACTGTAGTGGACAGAAGAAAGTGGAGACTATAGTGGAAAGACTAAAGTGGACAGAAAATAGTGGAAAGACTAAAGTGGACAGACTATAGTGGAAAGCCTAAAGTGGACAGACTAAAATGGAAAGACTAAAGTGGAAAGACTAAAGTGGACAGACTATAGTCGAAAGACTGTAGTGGACAGAATAAAGTGGAGAGTGTAGTGGAAAGAATAAAGTGGACAGAGAATAGTGGAAAGACTAAAGTGGAAAGACTAAAGTGGACAGACTATAGTGGAAAGACTGAAGTGGAAAGACTCAGTGGACAGACTAAAGTGGAAAGACTAAAGTGGACGGACTATAGTGGAAAGACTATAGTGGAAAGACTGTAGTGGACAGAATAAAGTGGAGACTATAGTGGAAAGACTAAAGTGGACAGAGAATAGTGGAAAGACTAAAGTGGACAAACTATAGTGGAAAGCGTAAAGTGGACAGACTAAAATGGAAAGACTAAAGTGGAAAGACTAAAGTGGACAGACTATAGTGGAAAGACTGTAGTGGACAGAATAAAGTGGAGAGTATAGTGGAAAGAATAAAGTGGACAGAGAATAGTGGAAAGACTAAAGTGGACAGACTATAGTGGAAAGACTATAGTGGAGAGACTGTAGTGGACAGAATAAAGTGGAGACTATAGTGGAAAGACTAAAGTGGAAATACTAAAGTGGACAGAGAATAGTGGACAGAGAATAGTGGAAAGACTAAAGTGGAAAGACTAAAGTGGACAGACTATAGTGGAAAGACTATAGTGGAAAGACTGTAGTGGACAGAATAAAGTGGAGACTATAGTGGAAAGATCAAAGTGGACAGATAATAGTGGAAAGACTAAAGTGGACAGACTATAGTTGAAAGACTATAGTGGAAAGACTGTAGTGGACAGAATAAAGTGGAGACTATAGTTGAAAGACTAAAGTGGAAAGACTAAAGTGAAGAGACTATAGTGGAAAGACTGTAGTGGACAGAATAAAATGTAGACTATAGTGGAAAGACTAAAGTGGATAGAGAATGGTGGAAAGAATAAAGTGGACAGACTATAGTGGAAAGACTACAGTGGAAAGACTGTAGTGGACAGGATAAAGTGGAGACTATAGTGGAAAGACTAAAGTGGACAGACTATAGTGGAAAGACTGAAGTGGAAAGACTAAGTGGACAGACTAAAGTGGAAAGACTATAGTGGAAAGACTAAAGTGGACAGACTATAGTGGAAAGACTAAAGTGGACAGAATAAAGTGGAGACTATAGTGGAAAGACTAAAGTGGACAGAGAATAGTGGAAAGACTAAAGTGGACAGACTATAGTGGAAAGACTGTAGTGGACGGAATAAAGTGGAGACTATAGTGGAAAGCCTAAAGTGGACAGAGAATAGTGGAAAGACTAAAGTTGACAGACTATAGTGGAAAGACTATAGTAGAAAGACTATAGTGGAAAGACTGTAGTGGACAGAATAAAGTGGAGACTATAGTGGAAAGACTAAAGTGGACAGAGAATAGTGGAAAGACTTAAGTGGACAGACTATAGTGGAAAGACTATAGTGGAAAAACTGTAGTGGAGAGAATAAAGTGGAGACTATAGTGGAAAGACTAAAGTGGACAGAGAATAGTGGAAAGACTAAAGTGGAAAGAATGTAGTGGACAGAATAAAGTGGAAACTATAGTGGAAAGACTAAAGTGGAAAGACTAAAGTGGACAGACTATAGTGGAAAGACTGAAGTTGAAAGACTCAGTGGACAGACTAAAGTGTACACACTGAAGTGGACAGAATAAAGTGGAAAGACTAAAGTGGAAAGACTAAAGTGGACAGACTATAGTGGAAAGACTAAAGTGGACAGACTAAAGTGGAAAAACTAAAGTGGAAAGACTAAAGTGGACAGACTATAGTTGAAAGACTATAGTGGAAAGACTGTAGTGGACAGAATAAAGTGGAGACTATAGTGGAAAGACTAAAGTGGACAGACTATAGTGGAAAGACTATAGTGGAAAGACTGTAGTGGACATAATACAGTGGAGACTATACTGGAAAGACTAAAGTGGACAGAGAATAGTGGAAATACTAAAGTGGACAGACTATAGTGGAAAGACTAAAGTGGACAGAGAATAGTGGAAAGACTAAAGTGGACAGACTATAGTGGAAAGACTATAGTGGAAAAACTGTAGTGGAGAGAATAAAGTGGAGACTATAGTGGAAAGACTAAAGTGGACAGAGAATAGTGGAAAGACTAAAGTGGAAAGAATGTAGTAGACAGAATAAAGTGGAAACTATAGTGGAAAGACTAAAGTGGAAAGACTAAAGTGGACAGACTATAGTGGAAAGACTGAAGTTGAAAGACTCAGTGGACAGACTAAAGTGTACACACTGAAGTGGACAGAATAAAGTGGAAAGACTAAAGTGGACAGACTATAGTTGAAAGACTATAGTGGAAAGACTGTAGTGGACAGAATAAAGTGGAGACTATAGTGGAAAGACTAAAGTGGACAGACTATAGTGGAAAGACTATAGTGGAGAGACTGTAGTGGACAGAAGAAAGTGGAGACTATAGTGGAAAGACTAAAGTGGAAATACTAAAGTGGACAGAGAATAGTGGAAAGACTAAAGCGGAAAGACTAAAGTGGACAGACTATAGTGGAAAGACTATAGTGGAAAGACTGTAGTGGACAGAATAAAGTGGAGACTATAGTGGAAAGACTAAAGTGGAAAGACTAAAGTGGACAGACTATAGTGGAAAGACTGTAGTGGACAGAATAAAGTGTAGACTATAGTGGAAAGACTAAAGTGGAAAGAGAATAGTGGAAAGAATAAAGTGGACAGACTATAGTGGAAAGACTACAGTAGAAAGACTGTAGTGGAAAGAATAAAGTGGAGACTATAGTGGAAAGACTAAAGTGGACAGAGAATAGTGGAAAGACTAAAGTGGACAGACTATAGTGGAAAGACTATAGTGGAAAGACTGTAGTGGACAGAATAAAGTGGAGACTATAGTGGAAAGACTAAAGTGGACAGACTATAGTTGAAAGACTATAGTGGAAAGACTGTAGTGGACAGAATAAAGTGGAGACTATAGTGGAAAGACTAAAGTGGACAGACTATAGTGGAAAGACTGTAGTGGACATAATACAGTGGAGACTATACTGGAAAGACTAGAGTGGACAGAGAATAGTGGAAATACTAAAGTGGACAGACTATAGTGGAAAGACTAAAGTGGACAGAGAATAGTGGAAAGACTGAAGTGGACAGACTATAGTGGAAAGACTATAGTGGAAAGACTAAAGTGGACAGACTAAAGTGGAAAAACTATAGTGGAAAGACTGTAGTGGACAGAATAAAGTGGAGACTATAGTGGAAAGACTAAAGTGAACAGACTATAGTGGAAAGACTATAGTGGAAAGACTGTAGTGGACATAATAAAGTGGAGAGTATAGTGGAAAGAATAAAGTGGACAGAGAATAGTGGAAAGACTAAAGTGGATAGACTGTAGTGGAAAGACTATAGTGGAGAGACTGTAGTGGACAGAATAAAGTGGAGACTATAGTGGAAAGACTAAAGTGGAAATACTAAAGTGGACAGAGAATAGTGGAAAGACTAAAGCGGAAAGACTAAAGTGGACAGACTATAGTGGAAAGACTATAGTGGAAAGACTGTAGTGGACAGAATAAAGTGGAGACTATAGTGGAAAGACTAAAGTGGACAGAGAATAGTGGAAAGACTAAAGTGGACAGACTGTAGTGGAAAGACTATAGTGGAAAGACTGTAGTGGACAGAATAAAGTGGAGACTATAGTGGAAAGACTAAAGTGGAAAGACTAAAGTGGACAGACTATAGTGGAAAGACTGTAGTGGACAGAATAAAGTGGAGACTATAGTGGAAAGAGTAAAGTGGAAAGACTAAAGTGGACAGACTATAGTGGAAAGATTAAAGTGGACAGAGAATAGTGGAAAGAATAAAGTGGACAGACTATAGTGGAAAGACTACAGTGGAAAGACTGTAGTGGAAAGAATAAAGTGGAGACTATAGTGGAAAGAATAAAGTGGACAGACTATAGTGGAAAGACTGAAGTGGAAAGACTAAGTGGACAGACTAAATTGGAAAGACTATAGTGGAAAGTCTAAAGTGAACAGACTATAGTGGAATGACTAAAGTGGACAGACTGAAGTGGAAAGACTATAGTGGAAAGACTAAAGTGGAAAGAATGTAGTGGACAGAATAAAGTGGAGACTATAGTGGAAAGACTAAAGTGGACAGAGAATAGTGGAAAGACTAAAGTGGACAGACTATAGTGGAAAGACTAAAGTGGACAGACTAAAATGGAAAGACTAAAGTGGACAGACTATAGTGGAAACACTGTAGTGGACAGAATAAAGTGGAGAGTATAGTGGAAAGAATAAAGTGGACAGAGAATAGTGGAAAGACTAAAGTGGACAGACTATAGTGGAAAGACTATAGTGGAGAGACTGTAGTGGACATAATTAAGTGGAGACTATAGTGGAAACACTAAAGTGGACAGACTAAAGTGGAAAAACTATAGTGGAAAGACTGTAGTAGACAGAATAAAGTGGAGACTATAGTGGAAAGACTAAAGTGAACAGACTATAGTGGAAAGACTATAGTGGAAAGACTGTAGTGGACATAATAAAGTGGAGAGTATAGTGGAAAGAATAAAGTGGACAGAGAATAGTGGAAAGACTAAAGTGGACGGACTATAGTGGAATGACTATAGTGGAGAGACTGTAGTGGACAGAAGAAAGTGGAGACTATAGTGGAAAGACTAAAGTGGACAGAGAATAGTGGAAAGACTAAAGTGGACAGACTATAGTGGAAAGACTATAGTGGAAAGACTGTAGTGGACAGAATAAAGTGGAGACTATAGTGGAAAGACTAAAGTGGACAGAGAATAGTGGAAAGACTAAAGTGGACAGACTATGGTGGAAAGACTATAGTGGAAAGACTGTAGTGGACAGAATAAAGTGGAGACTATAGTGGAAAGACTAAAGTGGAAAGACTAAAGTGGACAGACTATAGTGGAAAGACTGTAGTGGACAGAATAAAGTGTAGACTATAGTGGAAAGACTAAAGTGGACAGAGAATAGTGGAAAGAATAAAGTGGACAGACTATAGTGGAAAGACTACAGTGGAAAGACTGTAGTGGAAAGAATAAAGTGGAGACTATAGTGGAAAGTCTAAAGTGAACAGACTATATTGGAAAGACTAAAGTGGACAGACTGAAGTGGAAAGACTAGAGTGGAAAGACTAAAGTGGAAAGAATGTAGTGGACAGAATAAAGTGGAGACTATAGTGGAAAGACTAAAGTGGAAATACTTAAAGTGGACAGAGAATAGTGGAAAGACTAAAGTGGACAGACTATAGTGGAAAGACTAAAGTGGACAGACTAAAATGGAAAGACTAAAGTGGACAGACTATAGTGGAAAGACTAAAGTGGACAGACTAAAGTGGAAAAACTAAAGTGGAAAGACTAAAGTGGACAGACTATAGTTGAAAGACTATAGTGGAAAGACTGTAGTGGACAGAATAAAGTGGAGACTATAGTGGAAAGACTAAAGTGGACAGACTATAGTGGAAAGACTATAGTGGAAAGACTGTAGTGGACATAATACAGTGGAGACTATACTGGAAAGACTAAAGTGGACAGAGAATAGTGGAAATACTAAAGTGGACAGACTATAGTGGAAAGACTAAAGTGGACAGAGAATAGTGGAAAGACTAAAGTGGACAGACTATAGTGGAAAGACTATAGTGGAAAAACTGTAGTGGAGAGAATAAAGTGGAGACTATAGTGGAAAGACTAAAGTGGACAGAGAATAGTGGAAAGACTAAAGTGGAAAGAATGTAGTAGACAGAATAAAGTGGAAACTATAGTGGAAAGACTAAAGTGGAAAGACTAAAGTGGACAGACTATAGTGGAAAGACTGAAGTTGAAAGACTCAGTGGACAGACTAAAGTGTACACACTGAAGTGGACAGAATAAAGTGGAAAGACTAAAGTGGACAGACTATAGTTGAAAGACTATAGTGGAAAGACTGTAGTGGACAGAATAAAGTGGAGACTATAGTGGAAAGACTAAAGTGGACAGACTATAGTGGAAAGACTATAGTGGAGAGACTGTAGTGGACAGAAGAAAGTGGAGACTATAGTGGAAAGACTAAAGTGGAAATACTAAAGTGGACAGAGAATAGTGGAAAGACTAAAGCGGAAAGACTAAAGTGGACAGACTATAGTGGAAAGACTATAGTGGAAAGACTGTAGTGGACAGAATAAAGTGGAGACTATAGTGGAAAGACTAAAGTGGAAAGACTAAAGTGGACAGACTATAGTGGAAAGACTGTAGTGGACAGAATAAAGTGTAGACTATAGTGGAAAGACTAAAGTGGAAAGAGAATAGTGGAAAGAATAAAGTGGACAGACTATAGTGGAAAGACTACAGTAGAAAGACTGTAGTGGAAAGAATAAAGTGGAGACTATAGTGGAAAGACTAAAGTGGACAGAGAATAGTGGAAAGACTAAAGTGGACAGACTATAGTGGAAAGACTATAGTGGAAAGACTGTAGTGGACAGAATAAAGTGGAGACTATAGTGGAAAGACTAAAGTGGACAGACTATAGTTGAAAGACTATAGTGGAAAGACTGTAGTGGACAGAATAAAGTGGAGACTATAGTGGAAAGACTAAAGTGGACAGACTATAGTGGAAAGACTGTAGTGGACATAATACAGTGGAGACTATACTGGAAAGACTAAAGTGGACAGAGAATAGTGGAAATACTAAAGTGGACAGACTATAGTGGAAAGACTAAAGTGGACAGAGAATAGTGGAAAGACTGAAGTGGACAGACTATAGTGGAAAGACTATAGTGGAAAGACTAAAGTGGACAGACTAAAGTGGAAAAACTATAGTGGAAAGACTGTAGTGGACAGAATAAAGTGGAGACTATAGTGGAAAGACTAAAGTGAACAGACTATAGTGGAAAGACTATAGTGGAAAGACTGTAGTGGACATAATAAAGTGGAGAGTATAGTGGAAAGAATAAAGTGGACAGAGAATAGTGGAAAGACTAAAGTGGATAGACTGTAGTGGAAAGACTATAGTGGAGAGACTGTAGTGGACAGAATAAAGTGGAGACTATAGTGGAAAGACTAAAGTGGAAATACTAAAGTGGACAGAGAATAGTGGAAAGACTAAAGCGGAAAGACTAAAGTGGACAGACTATAGTGGAAAGACTATAGTGGAAAGACTGTAGTGGACAGAATAAAGTGGAGACTATAGTGGAAAGACTAAAGTGGACAGAGAATAGTGGAAAGACTAAAGTGGACAGACTGTAGTGGAAAGACTATAGTGGAAAGACTGTAGTGGACAGAATAAAGTGGAGACTATAGTGGAAAGACTAAAGTGGAAAGACTAAAGTGGACAGACTATAGTGGAAAGACTGTAGTGGACAGAATAAAGTGGAGACTATAGTGGAAAGAGTAAAGTGGAAAGACTAAAGTGGACAGACTATAGTGGAAAGATTAAAGTGGACAGAGAATAGTGGAAAGAATAAAGTGGACAGACTATAGTGGAAAGACTACAGTGGAAAGACTGTAGTGGAAAGAATAAAGTGGAGACTATAGTGGAAAGAATAAAGTGGACAGACTATAGTGGAAAGACTGAAGTGGAAAGACTAAGTGGACAGACTAAATTGGAAAGACTATAGTGGAAAGTCTAAAGTGAACAGACTATAGTGGAATGACTAAAGTGGACAGACTGAAGTGGAAAGACTATAGTGGAAAGACTAAAGTGGAAAGAATGTAGTGGACAGAATAAAGTGGAGACTATAGTGGAAAGACTAAAGTGGACAGAGAATAGTGGAAAGACTAAAGTGGACAGACTATAGTGGAAAGACTAAAGTGGACAGACTAAAATGGAAAGACTAAAGTGGACAGACTATAGTGGAAACGCTGTAGTGGACAGAATAAAGTGGAGAGTATAGTGGAAAGAATAAAGTGGACAGAGAATAGTGGAAAGACTAAAGTGGACAGACTATAGTGGAAAGACTATAGTGGAGAGACTGTAGTGGACATAATTAAGTGGAGACTATAGTGGAAACACTAAAGTGGACAGACTAAAGTGGAAAAACTATAGTGGAAAGACTGTAGTAGACAGAATAAAGTGGAGACTATAGTGGAAAGACTAAAGTGAACAGACTATAGTGGAAAGACTATAGTGGAAAGACTGTAGTGGACATAATAAAGTGGAGAGTATAGTGGAAAGAATAAAGTGGACAGAGAATAGTGGAAAGACTAAAGTGGACGGACTATAGTGGAATGACTACAGTGGAGAGACTGTAGTGGACAGAAGAAAGTGGAGACTATAGTGGAAAGACTAAAGTGGACAGAGAATAGTGGAAAGACTAAAGTGGACAGACTATAGTGGAAAGACTATAGTGGAAAGACTGTAGTGGACAGAATAAAGTGGAGACTATAGTGGAAAGACTAAAGTGGACAGAGAATAGTGGAAAGACTAAAGTGGACAGACTATGGTGGAAAGACTATAGTGGAAAGACTGTAGTGGACAGAATAAAGTGGAGACTATAGTGGAAAGACTAAAGTGGAAAGACTAAAGTGGACAGACTATAGTGGAAAGACTGTAGTGGACAGAATAAAGTGTAGACTATAGTGGAAAGACTAAAGTGGACAGAGAATAGTGGAAAGAATAAAGTGGACAGACTATAGTGGAAAGACTACAGTGGAAAGACTGTAGTGGAAAGAATAAAGTGGAGACTATAGTGGAAAGTCTAAAGTGAACAGACTATATTGGAAAGACTAAAGTGGACAGACTGAAGTGGAAAGACTAGAGTGGAAAGACTAAAGTGGAAAGAATGTAGTGGACAGAATAAAGTGGAGACTATAGTGGAAAGACTAAAGTGGAAATACTTAAAGTGGACAGAGAATAGTGGAAAGACTAAAGTGGACAGACTATAGTGGAAAGACTAAAGTGGACAGACTAAAATGGAATGACTAAAGTGGACAGACTATAGTGGAAACACTGTAGTGGACAGAATAAAGTGGAGAGTATAGTGGAAAGAATAAAGTGGACAGAGAATAGTGGAAAGACTAAAGTGGACAGACTATAGTGGAAAGACTATAGTGGAGAGACTGTAGTGGACAGAATAAAGTGGAGACTATAGTGGAAAGACTAAAGTGGAAATACTAAAGTGGACAGAGAATAGTGGACAGAGAATAGTGGAAAGACTAAAGTGGAAAGACTAAAGTGGACAGACTATAGTGGAAAGACTATAGTGGAAAGACTGTAGTGGACAGAATAAAGTGGAGACTATAGTGGAAAGATCAAAGTGGACAGATAATAGTGGAAAGACTAAAGTGGACAGACTATAGTTGAAAGACTATAGTGGAAAGACTGTAGTGGACAGAATAAAGTGGAGACTATAGTTGAAAGACTAAAGTGGAAAGACTAAAGTGAAGAGACTATAGTGGAAAGACTGTAGTGGACAGAATAAAATGTAGACTATAGTGGAAAGACTAAAGTGGATAGAGAATGGTGGAAAGAATAAAGTGGACAGACTATAGTGGAAAGACTACAGTGGAAAGACTGTAGTGGACATGATAAAGTGGAGAATATAGTGGAAAGACTAAAGTGGACAGAGTATAGTAGAAAGACTGAAGTGGAAAGACTAAGTGGACAGACTAAAGTGGAAAGACTATAGTGGAAAGACTAAAGTGGACAGACTATAGTGGAAAGACTAAAGTGGACAGAATAAAGTGGAGACTATAGTGGAAAGACTAAAGTGGACAGAGAATAGTGGAAAGACTAAAGTGGACAGACTATAGTGGAAAGACTGTAGTGGACGGAATAAAGTGGAGACTATAGTGGAAAGCCTAAAGTGGACAGAGAATAGTGGAAAGACTAAAGTTGACAGACTATAGTGGAAAGACTATAGTAGAAAGACTATAGTGGAAAGACTGTAGTGGACAGAATAAAGTGGAGACTATAGTGGAAAGACTAAAGTGGACAGAGAATAGTGGAAAGACTAAAGTGGACAGACTATAGTGGAAAGACTATAGTGGAAAAACTGTAGTGGAGAGAATAAAGTGGAGACTATAGTGGAAAGACTAAAGTGGACAGAGAATAGTGGAAAGACTAAAGTGGAAAGAATGTAGTGGACAGAATAAAGTGGAAACTATAGTGGAAAGACTAAAGTGGAAAGACTAAAGTGGACAGACTATAGTGGAAAGACTGAAGTTGAAAGACTCAGTGGACAGACTAAAGTGTACACACTGAAGTGGACAGAATAAAGTGGAAAGACTAAAGTGGAAAGACTAAAGTGGACAGACTATAGTGGAAAGACTAAAGTGGACAGACTAAAGTGGAAAAACTAAAGTGGAAAGACTAAAGTGGACAGACTATAGTTGAAAGACTATAGTGGAAAGACTGTAGTGGACAGAATAAAGTGGAGACTATAGTGGAAAGACTAAAGTGGACAGACTATAGTGGAAAGACTATAGTGGAAAGACTGTAGTGGACATAATACAGTGGAGACTATACTGGAAAGACTAAAGTGGACAGAGAATAGTGGAAATACTAAAGTGGACAGACTATAGTGGAAAGACTAAAGTGGACAGAGAATAGTGGAAAGACTAAAGTGGACAGACTATAGTGGAAAGATTATAGTGGAAAAACTGTAGTGGAGAGAATAAAGTGGAGACTATAGTGGAAAGACTAAAGTGGACAGAGAATAGTGGAAAGACTAAAGTGGAAAGAATGTAGTAGACAGAATAAAGTGGAAACTATAGTGGAAAGACTAAAGTGGAAAGACTAAAGTGGACAGACTATAGTGGAAAGACTGAAGTTGAAAGACTCAGTGGACAGACTAAAGTGTACACACTGAAGTGGACAGAATAAAGTGGAAAGACTAAAGTGGACAGACTATAGTTGAAAGACTATAGTGGAAAGACTGTAGTGGACAGAATAAAGTGGAGACTATAGTGGAAAGACTAAAGTGGACAGACTATAGTGGAAAGACTATAGTGGAGAGACTGTAGTGGACAGAAGAAAGTGGAGACTATAGTGGAAAGACTAAAGTGGAAATACTAAAGTGGACAGAGAATAGTGGAAAGACTAAAGCGGAAAGACTAAAGTGGACAGACTATAGTGGAAAGACTATAGTGGAAAGACTGTAGTGGACAGAATAAAGTGGAGACTATAGTGGAAAGACTAAAGTGGAAAGACTAAAGTGGACAGACTATAGTGGAAAGACTGTAGTGGACAGAATAAAGTGTAGACTATAGTGGAAAGACTAAAGTGGAAAGAGAATAGTGGAAAGAATAAAGTGGACAGACTATAGTGGAAAGACTACAGTGGAAAGACTGTAGTGGAAAGAATAAAGTGAAGACTATAGTGGAAAGACTAAAGTGGACAGAGAATAGTGGAAAGACTAAAGTGGACAGACTATAGTGGAAAGACTATAGTGGAAAGACTGTAGTGGACAGAATAAAGTGGAGACTATAGTGGAAAGACTAAAGTGGACAGACTATAGTTGAAAGACTATAGTGGAAAGACTGTAGTGGACAGAACAAAGTGGAGACTATAGTGGAAAGACTAAAGTGGACAGACTATAGTGGAAAGACTGTAGTGGACATAATACAGTGGAGACTATACTGGAAAGACTAAAGTGGACAGAGAATAGTGGAAATACTAAAGTGGACAGACTATAGTGGAAAGACTAAAGTGGACAGAGAATAGTGGAAAGACTGAAGTGGACAGACTATAGTGGAAAGACTATAGTGGAAAGACTAAAGTGGACAGACTAAAGTGGAAAAACTATAGTGGAAAGACTGTAGTGGACAGAATAAAGTGGAGACTATAGTGGAAAGACTAAAGTGAACAGACTATAGTGGAAAGACTATAGTGGAAAGACTGTAGTGGACATAATAAAGTGGAGAGTATAGTGGAAAGAATAAAGTGGACAGAGAATAGTGGAAAGACTAAAGTGGATAGACTATAGTGGAAAGACTATAGTGGAGAGACTGTAGTGGACAGAATAAAGTGGAGACTATAGTGGAAAGACTAAAGTGGAAATACTAAAGTGGACAGAGAATAGTGGAAAGACTAAAGCGGAAAGACTAAAGTGGACAGACTATAGTGGAAAGACTATAGTGGAAAGACTGTAGTGGACAGAATAAAGTGGAGACTATAGTGGAAAGACTAAAGTGGACAGAGAATAGTGGAAAGACTAAAGTGGACAGACTGTAGTGGAAAGACTATAGTGGAAAGACTGTAGTGGACAGAATAAAGTGGAGACTATAGTGGAAAGACTAAAGTGGAAAGACTAAAGTGGACAGACTATAGTGGAAAGACTGTAGTGGACAGAATAAAGTGGAGACTATAGTGGAAAGAGTAAAGTGGAAAGACAAAAGTGGACAGACTATAGTGGAAAGATTAAAGTGGACAGAGAATAGTGGAAAGAATAAAGTGGACAGACTATAGTGGAAAGACTACAGTGGAAAGACTGTAGTGGAAAGAATAAAGTGGAGACTATAGTGGAAAGAATAAAGTGGACAGACTATAGTGGAAAGACTGAAGTGGAAAGACTAAGTGGACAGACTAAATTGGAAAGACTATAGTGGAAAGTCTAAAGTGAACAGACTATAGTGGAATGACTAAAGTGGCCAGACTATAGTGGAAAGACTAAAGTGGACAGACTAAAATGGAAAGACTAAAGTGGACAGACTATAGTGGAAACACTGTAGTGGACAGAATAAAGTGGAGAGTATAGTGGAAAGAATAAAGTGGACAGAGAATAGTGGAAAGACTAAAGTGGACAGACTATAGTGGAAAGACTATAGTGGAGAGACTGTAGTGGACATAATTAAGTGGAGACTATAGTGGAAACACTAAAGTGGACAGACTAAAGTGGAAAAACTATAGTGGAAAGACTGTAGTAGACAGAATAAAGTGGAGACTATAGTGGAAAGACTAAAGTGAACAGACTATAGTGGAAAGACTATAGTGGAAAGACTGTAGTGGACAGAATAAAGTGGAAAGACTATGGTGGAAAGACTGTAGTGGACAGAATAAAGTGGAGACTATAGTGGAAAGACTAAAGTGGACAGAGTATAGTGGAAAGACTAAAGTGGACAGACTATAGTGGAAAGACTAAAGTGGATAGACTAAAGTGGACAGACTATAGTGGAAATACTGTAGTGGACAGAATAAAGTGGAGAGTATAGTGGAAAGAATAAAGTGGACAGAGAATAGTGGAAAGACTAAAGCGGACAGACTATAGTGGAAAGACTATAGTGGAGAGACTGTAGTGGACAGAATAAAGTGGAGACTATAGTGGAAAGACTAAAGTGGACAGAGAATAGTGGAAAGACTAAAGTGGACAGACTATAGTGGAAAGACGAAAGTGGACAGACTAAAATGGAAAGACTAAAATGGAAAGACTAAAGTTGACAGACTATAGTGGAAACACTGTAGTGGACAGAATAAAGTGGAGAGTATAGTGGAAAGAATAATGTGGACAGAGAATAGTGGAAAGACTAAAGTGGACAGACTATAGTGGAAAGACTATAGTGGAGAGACTGTAGTGGACAGAATAAAGTGGAGACTATAGTGGAAAGACTAAAGTGGACAGAGAATAGTGGAAAGACTAAAGTGGACAGACTATAGTGGAAAGACTAAAGTGGACAGACTATAGTGGAAAGACTGAAGTGGAAAGACTAAGTGGACAGACTAAAGTGGAAAGACTATAGTGGAAAGTCTAAAGTGAACAGACTATAGTGGAAAGACTAAAGTGGACAAACTGAAGTGGAAAGACTATAGTGGAAAGACTAAAGTGGAAAGAATGTAGTGGACAGAATAAAGTGGAGACTATAGTGGAAAGACTAAAGTGGACAGAGAATAGTGGAAAGACTAAAGTGGACAGACTATAGTGGAAAGACTAAAGTGGACAGACTAAAATGGAAAGACTAAAGTGGACAGACTATAGTGGAAACACTGTAGCGGACAGAATAAAGTGGAGAGTATAGTGGAAAGACTAAAGTGGACAGAGAATAGTGGAAAGACTAAAGTGGACAGACTATAGTGGAAAGACTATAGTGGAGAGACTGTAGTGGACAGAATAAAGTGGAGACTATAGTGGAAAGACTAAAGTGGAAATACTAAAGTGGACAGAGAATAGTGGAAAGACTAAAGTGGAAAGACTAAAGTGGGCAGACTATAGTGGAAAGACTATAGTGGAAAGACTGTAGTGGACAGAATAAAGTGGAGACTATAGTGGAAAGACTAAAGTGGACAGAGAATAGTGGAAAGACTAAAGTGGACAGACTATAGTGGAAAGACTATAGTGGAGAGACTGTAGTGGACAGAATAAAGTGGAGACTATAGTGGAAAGACTAAAGTGGAAAGACTAAAGTGGACAGACTATAGTGGAAAGACTGTAGTGGAAAGACTAAAGTGGACAGACTAAAGTGGAAAGACTAAAGTGGAAAGACTATAGTGGAAAGACTAAAGTGGATAAACTAAAGTGGAAAGACTAAAGTGGAAAGACTAAAGTGGACAGACTAAAGTGGATAAACTAAAGTGGAAAGACTAAAGTGGAAAGACTAAAGTGGACAGACTATAGTTGAAAGACAATAGTGGAAAGACTGTAGTGGACAGAATAAAGTGGACAGACTATAGTGGAAAGACTGTAGTGGAAAGACTAAAGTGGACAGACTAAAGTGGAAAGACTAAAGTGGAAAGACTATAGTGGAAAGACTAAAGTGGATAAACTAAAGTGGAAAGACTAAAGTGGAAAGACTAAAGTGGACAGACTATAGTTGAAAGCCAATAGTGGAAAGACTGTAGTGGACAGAATAAAGTGGAGACTATAGTGGAAAGACTAAAGTGGACAGAGAATAGTGGAAAGACTAAAGTGGACAGACTATAGTGGAAAGACTATAGTGGAAAAACTGTAGTGGACAGAAAAAAGTGGAGACTATAGTGGAAAGACTAAAGTGGAAAGACTAAAGTGGACAGACTATAGTGGAAAGACTGAAGTTGAAAGACTCAGTGGACAGACTAAAGTGTACACACTGAAGTGGAAAGAATAAAGTGGAAAGACTAAAGTGGAAAGACTAAAGTGGACAGACTATAGTGGAAAGACTAAAGTGGACAGACCAAAGTGGAAAAACGAAAGTGGAAAGACTAAAGTGGACAGACTATAGTGGAAAGACTATAGTGGAAAGACTGTAGTGGACAGAATAAAGTGGAGACTATAGTGGAAAGACTAAAGTGGACAGAGAATAGTGGAAAGACTAAAGTGGACAGACTATAGTGGAAAGACTAAAGTGGACAGACTAAAGTGGAAAGACTAAAGTGGAAAGACTGTAGTGGACAGAATAAAGTGGAAAGACTATGGTGGAAAGACTGTAGTGGACAGAATAAAGTGGAGACTATAGTTGAAAGACTAAAGTGGACAGAGAATAGTGGAAAGACTAAAGTGGACAGAATAAAGTGGAAAGACTAAAGTGGACAGACTATAGTGGAAATACTGTAGTGGACAGAATAAAGTGGAGACTATAGTGGAAAGACTAAAGTGGACAGAGAATAATGGAAAGACGAAAGTGGACAGACTATAGTGGAAAGACGAAAGTGGACAGACTAAAATGGAAAGACTAAAGTGGACAGACTATAGTGGAAAGACTGTAGTGGACAGAATAAAGTGGAGAGTATAGTGGAAAGAATAATGTGGACAGAGAATAGTGGAAAGACTAAAGTGGAAAGACTATAGCGGAAACACTGTAGTGGACAGAATAAAGGGGAGACTATAGTGGAAAGACTAAAGTGGACAGACTAAAATGGAAAGACTAAAGTGGAAAGACTAAAGTGGACAGACTATAGTGGAAACACTGTAGTGGACAGAATAAAGTGGAGACTATAGTGGAAAGACTAAAGTGGAAATACTAAAGTGGACAGAGAATAGTGGAAAGACTAAAGTGGAAAGACTAAAGTGGACAGACTATAGTGGAAAGACTATAGCTGGAAAGACTGTAGTGGACAGAATAAAGTGGAGACTATAGTGGAAAGACTAAAGTGGACAGAGAATAGTGGAAAGACTAAAGTGGACAGACTATAGTGGAAAGACTATAGTGGAAAGACTGTAGTGGACAGAATAAAGTGGAGACTATAGTGGAAAGACTATAGTGGAAAGACTAAAGTGGACAGACTATAGTGGAAAGACTCTAGTGGACAGAATAAAGTGTAGACTATAGTGGAAAGACTAAAGTGGACAGACTATAGTGGAAAGACTGAAGTGGAAAGACTAAGTGTACAGACAAAAGTGGAAAGACTATAGTGGAAAGTGTAAAGTGAACAGACTATAGTGGAAAGACTAAAGTGGACAGACTGAAGTGGAAAGACTATAGTGGAAAGACTAAAGTGGAAAGAATGTAGTGGACAGAATAAAGTGGAGACTATAGTGGAAAGACTAAAGTGGACAGAGAATAGTGGAAAGACTGTAGTAGACAGAATAAAGTGGAGACTATAGTGGAAAGACTAAAGTGGACAGAGAATAGTGGAAAGACTAAAGTGGACAGACTATAGTGGAAAGACTAAAGTGGACAGACTAAAATGGAAAGACTAAAGTGGAAAGACTAAAGTGGAAAGACTATAGCGGAAACACTGTAGTGGACAGAATAAAGTGGAGACTATAGTGGAAAGACTAAAGTGGAAATACTAAAGTGGACAGAGAATAGTGGAAAGACGAAAGTGGACAGACTATAGTGGAAAGACGAAAGTGGACAGACTAAAATGGAAAGACTAAAGTGGACAGACTATAGTGGAAAGACTGTAGTGGACAGAATAAAGTGGAGAGTATAGTGGAAAGAATAATGTGGACAGAGAATAGTGGAAAGACTAAAGTGGAAAGACTATAGCGGAAACACTGTAGTGGACAGAATAAAGGGGAGACTATAGTGGAAAGACTAAAGTGGACAGACTAAAATGGAAAGACTAAAGTGGAAAGACTAAAGTGGACAGACTATAGTGGAAACACTGTAGTGGACAGAATAAAGTGGAGACTATAGTGGAAAGACTAAAGTGGAAATACTAAAGTGGACAGAGAATAGTGGAAAGACTAAAGTGGAAAGACTAAAGTGGACAGACTATAGTGGAAAGACTATAGCTGGAAAGACTGTAGTGGACAGAATAAAGTGGAGACTATAGTGGAAAGACTAAAGTGGACAGAGAATAGTGGAAAGACTAAAGTGGACAGACTATAGTGGAAAGACTATAGTGGAAAGACTTTAGTGGACAGAATAAAGTGGAGACTATAGTGGAAAGACTATAGTGGAAAGACTAAAGTGGACAGACTATAGTGGAAAGACTCTAGTGGACAGAATAAAGTGTAGACTATAGTGGAAAGACTAAAGTGGACAGACTATAGTGGAAAGACTGAAGTGGAAAGACTAAGTGTACAGACAAAAGTGGAAAGACTATAGTGGAAAGTGTAAAGTGAACAGACTATAGTGGAAAGACTAAAGTGGACAGACTGAAGTGGAAAGACTATAGTGGAAAGACTAAAGTGGAAAGAATGTAGTGGACAGAATAAAGTGGAGACTATAGTGGAAAGACTAAAGTGGACAGAGAATAGTGGAAAGACTAAAGTGGACAGACTATAGTGGAAAGACTAAAGTGGACAGACTATAGTGGAAAGACTAAAGTGGACAGACTAAAGTGGAAAAACTAAAGTGGAAAGACTAAAGTGGACAGACTATAGTTGAAAGACTATAGTGGAAAGACTGTAGTGGACAGAATAAAGTGGAGACTATAGTGGAAAGACTAAAGTGGACAGACTATAGTGGAAAGACTATAGTGGAAAGACTGTAGTGGACATAATACAGTGGAGACTATACTGGAAAGACTAAAGTGGACAGAGAATAGTGGAAATACTAAAGTGGACAGACTATAGTGGAAAGACTAAAGTGGACAGAGAATAGTGGAAAGACTAAAGTGGACAGACTATAGTGGAAAGATTATAGTGGAAAAACTGTAGTGGAGAGAATAAAGTGGAGACTATAGTGGAAAGACTAAAGTGGACAGAGAATAGTGGAAAGACTAAAGTGGAAAGAATGTAGTAGACAGAATAAAGTGGAAACTATAGTGGAAAGACTAAAGTGGAAAGACTAAAGTGGACAGACTATAGTGGAAAGACTGAAGTTGAAAGACTCAGTGGACAGACTAAAGTGTACACACTGAAGTGGACAGAATAAAGTGGAAAGACTAAAGTGGACAGACTATAGTTGAAAGACTATAGTGGAAAGACTGTAGTGGACAGAATAAAGTGGAGACTATAGTGGAAAGACTAAAGTGGACAGACTATAGTGGAAAGACTATAGTGGAGAGACTGTAGTGGACAGAAGAAAGTGGAGACTATAGTGGAAAGACTAAAGTGGAAATACTAAAGTGGACAGAGAATAGTGGAAAGACTAAAGCGGAAAGACTAAAGTGGACAGACTATAGTGGAAAGACTATAGTGGAAAGACTGTAGTGGACAGAATAAAGTGGAGACTATAGTGGAAAGACTAAAGTGGAAAGACTAAAGTGGACAGACTATAGTGGAAAGACTGTAGTGGACAGAATAAAGTGTAGACTATAGTGGAAAGACTAAAGTGGAAAGAGAATAGTGGAAAGAATAAAGTGGACAGACTATAGTGGAAAGACTACAGTGGAAAGACTGTAGTGGAAAGAATAAAGTGAAGACTATAGTGGAAAGACTAAAGTGGACAGAGAATAGTGGAAAGACTAAAGTGGACAGACTATAGTGGAAAGACTATAGTGGAAAGACTGTAGTGGACAGAATAAAGTGGAGACTATAGTGGAAAGACTAAAGTGGACAGACTATAGTTGAAAGACTATAGTGGAAAGACTGTAGTGGACAGAACAAAGTGGAGACTATAGTGGAAAGACTAAAGTGGACAGACTATAGTGGAAAGACTGTAGTGGACATAATACAGTGGAGACTATACTGGAAAGACTAAAGTGGACAGAGAATAGTGGAAATACTAAAGTGGACAGACTATAGTGGAAAGACTAAAGTGGACAGAGAATAGTGGAAAGACTGAAGTGGACAGACTATAGTGGAAAGACTATAGTGGAAAGACTAAAGTGGACAGACTAAAGTGGAAAAACTATAGTGGAAAGACTGTAGTGGACAGAATAAAGTGGAGACTATAGTGGAAAGACTAAAGTGAACAGACTATAGTGGAAAGACTATAGTGGAAAGACTGTAGTGGACATAATAAAGTGGAGAGTATAGTGGAAAGAATAAAGTGGACAGAGAATAGTGGAAAGACTAAAGTGGATAGACTATAGTGGAAAGACTATAGTGGAGAGACTGTAGTGGACAGAATAAAGTGGAGACTATAGTGGAAAGACTAAAGTGGAAATACTAAAGTGGACAGAGAATAGTGGAAAGACTAAAGCGGAAAGACTAAAGTGGACAGACTATAGTGGAAAGACTATAGTGGAAAGACTGTAGTGGACAGAATAAAGTGGAGACTATAGTGGAAAGACTAAAGTGGACAGAGAATAGTGGAAAGACTAAAGTGGACAGACTGTAGTGGAAAGACTATAGTGGAAAGACTGTAGTGGACAGAATAAAGTGGAGACTATAGTGGAAAGACTAAAGTGGAAAGACTAAAGTGGACAGACTATAGTGGAAAGACTGTAGTGGACAGAATAAAGTGGAGACTATAGTGGAAAGAGTAAAGTGGAAAGACAAAAGTGGACAGACTATAGTGGAAAGATTAAAGTGGACAGAGAATAGTGGAAAGAATAAAGTGGACAGACTACAGTGGAAAGACTACAGTGGAAAGACTGTAGTGGAAAGAATAAAGTGGAGACTATAGTGGAAAGAATAAAGTGGACAGACTATAGTGGAAAGACTGAAGTGGAAAGACTAAGTGGACAGACTAAATTGGAAAGACTATAGTGGAAAGTCTAAAGTGAACAGACTATAGTGGAATGACTAAAGTGGACAGACTATAGTGGAAAGACTAAAGTGGACAGACTAAAATGGAAAGACTAAAGTGGACAGACTATAGTGGAAACACTGTAGTGGACAGAATAAAGTGGAGAGTATAGTGGAAAGAATAAAGTGGACAGAGAATAGTGGAAAGACTAAAGTGGACAGACTATAGTGGAAAGACTATAGTGGAGAGACTGTAGTGGACATAATTAAGTGGAGACTATAGTGGAAACACTAAAGTGGACAGACTAAAGTGGAAAAACTATAGTGGAAAGACTGTAGTAGACAGAATAAAGTGGAGACTATAGTGGAAAGACTAAAGTGAACAGACTATAGTGGAAAGACTATAGTGGAAAGACTGTAGTGGACAGAATAAAGTGGAAAGACTATGGTGGAAAGACTGTAGTGGACAGAATAAAGTGGAGACTATAGTGGAAAGACTAAAGTGGACAGAGTATAGTGGAAAGACTAAAGTGGACAGACTATAGTGGAAAGACTAAAGTGGATAGACTAAAGTGGACAGACTATAGTGGAAATACTGTAGTGGACAGAATAAAGTGGAGAGTATAGTGGAAAGAATAAAGTGGACAGAGAATAGTGGAAAGACTAAAGCGGACAGACTATAGTGGAAAGACTATAGTGGAGAGACTGTAGTGGACAGAATAAAGTGGAGACTATAGTGGAAAGACTAAAGTGGACAGAGAATAGTGGAAAGACTAAAGTGGACAGACTATAGTGGAAAGACGAAAGTGGACAGACTAAAATGGAAAGACTAAAATGGAAAGACTAAAGTTGACAGACTATAGTGGAAACACTGTAGTGGACAGAATAAAGTGGAGAGTATAGTGGAAAGAATAATGTGGACAGAGAATAGTGGAAAGACTAAAGTGGACAGACTATAGTGGAAAGACTATAGTGGAGAGACTGTAGTGGACAGAATAAAGTGGAGACTATAGTGGAAAGACTAAAGTGGACAGAGAATAGTGGAAAGACTAAAGTGGACAGACTATAGTGGAAAGACTAAAGTGGACAGACTATAGTGGAAAGACTGAAGTGGAAAGACTAAGTGGACAGACTAAAGTGGAAAGACTATAGTGGAAAGTCTAAAGTGAACAGACTATAGTGGAAAGACTAAAGTGGACAAACTGAAGTGGAAAGACTATAGTGGAAAGACTAAAGTGGAAAGAATGTAGTGGACAGAATAAAGTGGAGACTATAGTGGAAAGACTAAAGTGGACAGAGAATAGTGGAAAGACTAAAGTGGACAGACTATAGTGGAAAGACTAAAGTGGACAGACTAAAATGGAAAGACTAAAGTGGACAGACTATAGTGGAAACACTGTAGCGGACAGAATAAAGTGGAGAGTATAGTGGAAAGACTAAAGTGGACAGAGAATAGTGGAAAGACTAAAGTGGACAGACTATAGTGGAAAGACTATAGTGGAGAGACTGTAGTGGACAGAATAAAGTGGAGACTATAGTGGAAAGACTAAAGTGGAAATACTAAAGTGGACAGAGAATAGTGGAAAGACTAAAGTGGAAAGACTAAAGTGGGCAGACTATAGTGGAAAGACTATAGTGGAAAGACTGTAGTGGACAGAATAAAGTGGAGACTATAGTGGAAAGACTAAAGTGGACAGAGAATAGTGGAAAGACTAAAGTGGACAGACTATAGTGGAAAGACTATAGTGGAGAGACTGTAGTGGACAGAATAAAGTGGAGACTATAGTGGAAAGACTAAAGTGGAAAGACTAAAGTGGACAGACTATAGTGGAAAGACTGTAGTGGAAAGACTAAAGTGGACAGACTAAAGTGGAAAGACTAAAGTGGAAAGACTATAGTGGAAAGACTAAAGTGGATAAACTAAAGTGGAAAGACTAAAGTGGAAAGACTAAAGTGGACAGACTAAAGTGGATAAACTAAAGTGGAAAGACTAAAGTGGAAAGACTAAAGTGGACAGACTATAGTTGAAAGACAATAGTGGAAAGACTGTAGTGGACAGAATAAAGTGGACAGACTATAGTGGAAAGACTGTAGTGGAAAGACTAAAGTGGACAGACTAAAGTGGAAAGACTAAAGTGGAAAGACTATAGTGGAAAGACTAAAGTGGATAAACTAAAGTGGAAAGACTAAAGTGGAAAGACTAAAGTGGACAGACTATAGTTGAAAGCCAATAGTGGAAAGACTGTAGTGGACAGAATAAAGTGGAGACTATAGTGGAAAGACTAAAGTGGACAGAGAATAGTGGAAAGACTAAAGTGGACAGACTATAGTGGAAAGACTATAGTGGAAAAACTGTAGTGGACAGAAAAAAGTGGAGACTATAGTGGAAAGACTAAAGTGGAAAGACTAAAGTGGACAGACTATAGTGGAAAGACTGAAGTTGAAAGACTCAGTGGACAGACTAAAGTGTACACACTGAAGTGGAAAGAATAAAGTGGAAAGACTAAAGTGGAAAGACTAAAGTGGACAGACTATAGTGGAAAGACTAAAGTGGACAGACCAAAGTGGAAAAACGAAAGTGGAAAGACTAAAGTGGACAGACTATAGTGGAAAGACTATAGTGGAAAGACTGTAGTGGACAGAATAAAGTGGAGACTATAGTGGAAAGACTAAAGTGGACAGAGAATAGTGGAAAGACTAAAGTGGACAGACTATAGTGGAAAGACTAAAGTGGACAGACTAAAGTGGAAAGACTAAAGTGGAAAGACTGTAGTGGACAGAATAAAGTGGAAAGACTATGGTGGAAAGACTGTAGTGGACAGAATAAAGTGGAGACTATAGTTGAAAGACTAAAGTGGACAGAGAATAGTGGAAAGACTAAAGTGGACAGAATAAAGTGGAAAGACTAAAGTGGACAGACTATAGTGGAAATACTGTAGTGGACAGAATAAAGTGGAGACTATAGTGGAAAGACTAAAGTGGACAGAGAATAATGGAAAGACGAAAGTGGACAGACTATAGTGGAAAGACGAAAGTGGACAGACTAAAATGGAAAGACTAAAGTGGACAGACTATAGTGGAAAGACTGTAGTGGACAGAATAAAGTGGAGAGTATAGTGGAAAGAATAATGTGGACAGAGAATAGTGGAAAGACTAAAGTGGAAAGACTATAGCGGAAACACTGTAGTGGACAGAATAAAGGGGAGACTATAGTGGAAAGACTAAAGTGGACAGACTAAAATGGAAAGACTAAAGTGGAAAGACTAAAGTGGACAGACTATAGTGGAAACACTGTAGTGGACAGAATAAAGTGGAGACTATAGTGGAAAGACTAAAGTGGAAATACTAAAGTGGACAGAGAATAGTGGAAAGACTAAAGTGGAAAGACTAAAGTGGACAGACTATAGTGGAAAGACTATAGCTGGAAAGACTGTAGTGGACAGAATAAAGTGGAGACTATAGTGGAAAGACTAAAGTGGACAGAGAATAGTGGAAAGACTAAAGTGGACAGACTATAGTGGAAAGACTATAGTGGAAAGACTGTAGTGGACAGAATAAAGTGGAGACTATAGTGGAAAGACTATAGTGGAAAGACTAAAGTGGACAGACTATAGTGGAAAGACTCTAGTGGACAGAATAAAGTGTAGACTATAGTGGAAAGACTAAAGTGGACAGACTATAGTGGAAAGACTGAAGTGGAAAGACTAAGTGTACAGACAAAAGTGGAAAGACTATAGTGGAAAGTGTAAAGTGAACAGACTATAGTGGAAAGACTAAAGTGGACAGACTGAAGTGGAAAGACTATAGTGGAAAGACTAAAGTGGAAAGAATGTAGTGGACAGAATAAAGTGGAGACTATAGTGGAAAGACTAAAGTGGACAGAGAATAGTGGAAAGACTGTAGTAGACAGAATAAAGTGGAGACTATAGTGGAAAGACTAAAGTGGACAGAGAATAGTGGAAAGACTAAAGTGGACAGACTATAGTGGAAAGACTAAAGTGGACAGACTAAAATGGAAAGACTAAAGTGGAAAGACTAAAGTGGAAAGACTATAGCGGAAACACTGTAGTGGACAGAATAAAGTGGAGACTATAGTGGAAAGACTAAAGTGGAAATACTAAAGTGGACAGAGAATAGTGGAAAGACGAAAGTGGACAGACTATAGTGGAAAGACGAAAGTGGACAGACTAAAATGGAAAGACTAAAGTGGACAGACTATAGTGGAAAGACTGTAGTGGACAGAATAAAGTGGAGAGTATAGTGGAAAGAATAATGTGGACAGAGAATAGTGGAAAGACTAAAGTGGAAAGACTATAGCGGAAACACTGTAGTGGACAGAATAAAGGGGAGACTATAGTGGAAAGACTAAAGTGGACAGACTAAAATGGAAAGACTAAAGTGGAAAGACTAAAGTGGACAGACTATAGTGGAAACACTGTAGTGGACAGAATAAAGTGGAGACTATAGTGGAAAGACTAAAGTGGAAATACTAAAGTGGACAGAGAATAGTGGAAAGACTAAAGTGGAAAGACTAAAGTGGACAGACTATAGTGGAAAGACTATAGCTGGAAAGACTGTAGTGGACAGAATAAAGTGGAGACTATAGTGGAAAGACTAAAGTGGACAGAGAATAGTGGAAAGACTAAAGTGGACAGACTATAGTGGAAAGACTATAGTGGAAAGACTTTAGTGGACAGAATAAAGTGGAGACTATAGTGGAAAGACTATAGTGGAAAGACTAAAGTGGACAGACTATAGTGGAAAGACTCTAGTGGACAGAATAAAGTGTAGACTATAGTGGAAAGACTAAAGTGGACAGACTATAGTGGAAAGACTGAAGTGGAAAGACTAAGTGTACAGACAAAAGTGGAAAGACTATAGTGGAAAGTGTAAAGTGAACAGACTATAGTGGAAAGACTAAAGTGGACAGACTGAAGTGGAAAGACTATAGTGGAAAGACTAAAGTGGAAAGAATGTAGTGGACAGAATAAAGTGGAGACTATAGTGGAAAGACTAAAGTGGACAGAGAATAGTGGAAAGACTAAAGTGGACAGACTATAGTGGAAAGACTAAAGTGGACAGACTAAAATGGAAGGACTAAAGTGGACAGACTATAGTGGAAACACTGTAGTGGACAGAATAAAGTGGAGAGTATAGTGGAAAGAATAAAGTGGACAGAGAATAGTGGAAAGACTAAAGTGGACTGACTATAGTGGAAAGACTATAGTGGAGAGACTGTAGTGGACAGAATAAAGTGGAGACTATAGTGGAAAGACTAAAGTGGAAATACTAAAGTGGACAGAGAATAGTGGAAAGACTATAGTGGAAAGACTAATGTGGACAGAGAATAGTGGAAAGACTAAAGTGGACAGACTATAGTGGAAAGACTATAGTGGAAACACTGTAGTGGACTGAATAAAGTGGAGAGTATAGTGGAAAGAATAATGTGGACAGAGAATAGTGGAAAGACTAAAGTGGACAGACTATAGTGGAAAGACTAAAGTGGAAAGACTAAAATGGAAAGACTAAAGTGGAAAGACTAAAGTGGACAGACTATAGTGGAAAAACTAAAGTGGACAGACTATAGTGGAAAGACTAAAGTGGACAGACTAAAATGGAAAGAATAAAGTGGAAAAACTAAAGTGGACAGACTATAGTGGAAACACTGTAGTGGACAGAATAAAGTGGAGAGTATAGTGGAAAGAATAATGTGGACAGAGAATAGTGGAAAGACTAAAGTGGACAGACTATAGTGGAAAGACTATAGTGGAGAGACTGTAGTAGACAGAATAAAGTGGAGACTATAGTGGAAAGACTAAAGTGGACAGAGAATAGTGGAAAGACTAAAGTGGACAGACTATAGTGGAAAGACTAAAGTGGACAGACTAAAATGGAAAGACTAAAGTGGAAAGACTAAAGTGGAAAGACTATAGCGGAAACACTGTAGTGGACAGAATAAAGTGGAGACTATAGTGGAAAGACTAAAGTGGAAATACTAAAGTGGACAGAGAATAGTGGAAAGACTAAAGTGGAAAGACTAAAGTGGACAGACTATAGTGGAAAGACTATAGCTGGAAAGACTGTAGTGGACAGAATAAAGTGGAGACTATAGTGGAAAGACTAAAGTGGACAGAGAATAGTGGAAAGACTAAATTGGACAGACTATAGTGGAAAGACTATAGTGGAAAGACTGTAGTGGACAGAATAAAGTGGAGACTATAGTGGAAAGACTAAAGTAGAAAGACTAAAGTGGACAGACTGTAGTGGAAAGACTCTAGTGGACAGAATAAAGTGTAGACTATAGTGGAAAGACTAAAGTGGACAGAGAATAGTGGAAAGAATAAAGTGGACAGACTATAGTGGAAAGACTACAGTGGAAAGACTGTAGTGGAAAGAATAAAATGGAGACTATAGTGGAAAGACTAAAGTGGACAGACTATAGTGGAAAGACTGAAGTGGAAAGACTAAGTGGACAGACTAAAGTGGAAAGACTATAGTGGAAAGTGTAAAGTGAACAGGCTATAGTGGAAAGACTAAAGTGGACAGACTGAAGTGGAAAGACTATAGTGGAAAGACTAAAGTGGAAAGAATGTAGTGGACAGAATAAAGTGGAGACTATAATGGAAAGACTAAAGTGGACAGAGAATAGTGGAAAGACTAAAGTGGACAGACTATAGTGGAAAGACTAAAGTGGACAGACTAAAATGGAAAGACTAAAGTGGAAAGACTATAGTGTAAACACTGTAGTGGACAGAATAAAGTGGAGAGTATAGTGGAAAGAATAAAGTGGACAGAGAATAGTGGAAAGACTAAAGTGGACAGACTATAGTGGAAAGACTATAGTGGAGAGACTGTAGTGGACAGAATAAAGTGGAGACTATAGTGGAAAGACTAAAGTGGAAATACTAAAGTGGACAGACTTTAGTGGAAAGACTATAGTGGAAAGACTGTAGTGGACAGAATAAAGTGGAGACTATAGTGGAAAGACTAAAGTGGACAGACTATAGTGGAAAGACTGTAGTGGGCAGAATAAAGTGGAGACTATAGTGGAAAGACTAAAGTGGACAGAGAATAGTGGAAAGACTAAAGTGGACAGACTATAGTGGAAAGACTAAAGTGGACAGACTAAAGTGGAAAGACTAAAGTGGAAAGACTAAATTGGACAGACTATAGTGGAAAGACTGTAGTGGACAGAATAAAGTGGAAAGACTATAGTGGAAAGACTGTAGTGGACAGAATAAAGTGGAGACTATAGTGGAAAGACTAAAGTGGACAGAGAATAGTGGAAAGATTAAAGTGGACAGACTATAGTGGAAAGACTATAGTGGAAAGACTTTAGTGGACAGAATAAAGTGGAGACTATAGTGGAAAGACTAAAGTGGAAAGACGAAAGTGGATAGACTATAGTGGAAAGACTGTAGTGGACAGACTAAAGTGGAGACTATAGTGGAAAGACTAAAGTGGAGAGACTAAAGTGGACAGACTATAGTGGAAAGACTGAAGTGGACAGACTATAGTGGAAAGACTATAGTGGAGAGACTGTAGTGGACAGAATAAAGTGGAGATTATAGTGGAAAGACTAAAGTGGAAAGACTAAAGTGGACAGGCTATAGTGGAAAGACTGTAGTGGAAAGACTAAAGTGGACAGACTAAAGTGGAAAGACTAAAGTGGAAAGACTATAGTGGAAAGACTAAAGTGGAAAGACTATGGTGGAAAGACTAAAGTGGAAAGACTAAAGTGGACAGACTATAGTGGAAAGACTATGGTGGAAAGACTGTAGTGGACAGAATAAAGTGAAGACTATAGTGGAAAGACTAAAGTGGACAGAGAATAGTGGAAAGACTAAAGTGGACAGACTATAGTGGAAAGACTATAGTGGAAAAACTGTAGTGGACAGAAAAAAGTGGAAACTATAGTGGAAAGACTAAAGTGGAAAGACTAAATTGAGTGGAAAGACTGAAGTTGAAAGACTCAGTGGACAGACTAAAGTGTACACACTGAAGTGGAAAGAATAAAGTGGAAAGACTAGAGTGGAAAGACTAAAGTGGACAGACTATAGTGGAAAGACTAAAGTGGACAGACTAAAGTGGAAAAACTAAAGTGGAAAGACTAAAGTGGACAGACTATAGTGGAAAGACTATAGTGGAAAGACTGTAGTGGACAGAATAAAGTGGAGACTATAGTGGAAAGACTAAAGTGGACAGACGATAGTGGAAAGACTGTAGTGGGCAGAATAAAGTGGAGACTATAGTGGAAAGACTAAAGTGGACAGAGAATAGTGGAAAGACTAAAGTGGACAGACTATAGTGGAAAGACTAAAGTGGACAGAATAAAGTGGAAAGACTAAAGTGGAAAGACTAAATTGGACAGACTATAGTGGAAAGACTGTAGTGGACATAATAAAGCGGAAAGACTATAGTGGAAAGACTGTAGTGGACAGAATAAAGTGGAGACTATAGTGGAAAGACTAAAGTGGACAGAGAATAGTGGAAAGACTAAAGTGGACAGACTATAGTGGAAAGACTAAAGTGGACAGACTAAAGTGGACAGACTATAGTGGAAATACTGTAGTGGACAGAATAAAGTGGAGAGTATAGTGGAAAGAATAAAGAGGACAGAGAATAGTGGAGAGACTAAAGTGGACAGACTATAGTGGAAAGACTATAGTGGAGAGACTGTAGTGGACAGAATAAAGTGGAGAGACTATAGTGGAAAGACTAAAGTGGACAGAGAATAGTGGAAAGACTAAAGTGGACAGACTATAGTGGAAAGACTAAAGTGGACAGACTAAAATGGAAAGACTAAAGTGGAAAGACTAAAGTGGACAGACTATAGTGGAAACACTGTAGTGGACAGAATAAAGTGGAGAGTATAGTGGAAAGAATAATGTGGACAGAGAATAGTGGAAAGACTAAAGTGGACAGACTATAGTGGAAAGACTATAGTGGAGAGACTGTAGTGGACAGAATAAAGTGGAGAATATAGTGGAAAGACTAAAGTGGACAGAGAATAGTGGAAAGACTAAAGTGGACAGACTATAGTGGAAAGACTAAAGTGGACAGACTAAAATGGAAAGACTAAAGTGGAAAGACTAAAGTGGACATCTATAGTGGAAACACTGTAGTGGACAGAATAAAGTGGAGACTATAGTGGAAAGAATAAAGTGGACAGAGAATAGTGGAAAGACTAAAGTGGACAGACTATAGTGGAAAGACTATAGTGGAGAGACTGTAGTGGACAGAATAAAGTGGAGACTATAGTGGAAAGACTAAAGTGGAAATACTAAAGTGGACAGAGAATAGTGAAAAGACTAAAGTGGAAAGACTAAAGTGGACAGACTATAGTGGAAAGACTATAGTGGAAAGACTGTAGTGGACAGAATAAAGTGGAGACTATAGTGGAAAGACTGAAGTGGAAAGACTAAAGTGGACAGACTATAGTGGAAAGACTGTAGCGGACAGACTAAAGTGGAGACTATAGTGGAAAGACTAAAGTGGAGAGACTAAAGTGGACAAACTATAGTGGAAAGACTGAAGTGGACAGACTATAGTGGAAAGACTATAGTGGAAAGACTATAGTGTAAAGACTAAAGTGGACAAACTAAAGTGGAAAGACTAAAGTGGAAAGACTATAGTGTAAAGACTAAAGTGGACAAACTAAAGTGGAAAGACTAAAGTGGAAAGTCTAAAGTGGAAAGACTATAGTGGAAAGACGATAGTGGAAAGACTGTAGTGGGCAGAATAAAGTGGAGACTATAGTGGAAAGACTAAAGTGGACAGAGAATAGTGGAAAGACTAAAGTGGACAGACTATATTGGAAAGACTAAAGTGGAAAGACTAAAGTGGAAAGACTAAAGTGGAAAGACTAAAGTGGACAGACTATAGTGGAAAGACTGTAGCGGACAGAATAAAGTGGAGAGTATAGTGGAAAGAATAAAGTGGACAGAGAATAGTGGAAAGACTAAAGTGGACAGAGAATAGTGGAAAGACTAAAGTGGAAAGACTGTAGTGGACAGAATAAAGAGGAAAGACTATAGTGGAAAGACTAAAGTGGAAAGACTAAAGTGGACAGAGAATAGTGGAAAGACTAAAGTGGAAAGACTGTCGTGGACAGAATAAAGTGGAAAGACTAAAGTGGACAGACTATAGTGGAAAAACTATAGTGGAAAGACTGTAGTGGACAGAAGAAAGTGGAGACTATAGTGGAAAGACTAAAGTGGACAGAGAATAGTGGAAAGACTAAGTGGACAGACTGTACTGGAAAGACTAAAGTGGACAGACAAAATGGAAAGACTAAAGTGGAAAGACTAAAGTGGACAGAATATAGTGGAAAGACTGTAGTGGACAGAATAAAGTGGAGAGTATAGTGGAAAGAATAAAGTGGACAGAGAATAGTGGAAAGACTAACGTGGTCAGACTATAGTGGAAAGACTATAGTGGAGAGACTGTGTGGACAGAATAAAGTGGAGACTATAGTGGAAAGACTAAAGTGGAAATACTAAAGTGGACAGAGAATAGTGGAAAGACTAAAGTGGAAAGACTAAAGTGGACAGACTATAGTGGAAAGACTATAGTGGAAAGACTGTAGTGGACAGAATAAAGTGGAGACTATAGTGGAAAAACTAAAGTGGACAGAGAATAGTGGAAAGACTAAAGTGGACAGACTATAGTGGAAAGACTATAGTGGAAAGACTGTAGTGGACAGAATAAAGTGGAGACTATAGTGTAAAGAATAAATGGAAAGACTAAAGTGGACAGACTATAGTTGAAAGACTGAAGTGGAAAGACTAAAGTGGACAGAGAATAGTGGAAAGAATAAAATGGACAGACTATAGTGGAAAGACTACAGTGGAAAGACTGTAGTGGACAGAATAAAGTGGAGACTATAGTGGAAAGACTAAAGTGGACAGAGAATAGTGGAAAGACTAAAGTGGAAAGACTGTAGTGGACAGAATAAAGTGGAGACTATAGTGTAAAGACTAAAATGGAAAGACTAAAGTGGACAGACTATAGTTGAAACTATAGTGGAAAGACTAAAGTGGAAAGAATGTAGTGGACAGAATAAAGTGGAGACTATAGTGGAAAGACTAAAGTGGACAGAGAATAGTGGAAAGACTAAAGTGGACAGACTATAGTGGAAAGACTAAAGTGGACAGACTAAAATGGAAAGACTAAAGTGGACAGACTATAGTGGAAACACTGTAGTGGACAGAATAAAGTGGAGAGTATAGTGGAAAGAAGAAAGTGGACAGAGAATAGTGGAAAGACTAAAGTGGACAGACTATAGTGGAAAGACTATAGTGGAGAGACTGTAGTGGACAGAATAAAGTGGAGACTATAGTGGAAAGACTAAAGTGGAAATACTTAAAGTGGACAGAGAATAGTGGAAAGACTAAAGTGGAAAGACTAAAGTGGGCAGACTATAGTGGAAAGACTATAGTGGAAAGACTGTAGTGGACAGAATAAAGTGGAGACTATAGTGGAAAGACTAAAGTGGACAGAGAATAGTGGAAAGACTAAAGTGGACAGACTATACTGGAAAGACTATAGTGGAAAGACTTTAGTGGACAGAATAAAGTGGAGACTATAGTGGAAAGACTAGAGTGGAAAGACTAAAGTGGACAGACTATAGTGGAAAGACTGTAGTGGATAGACTAAAGTGGAGATTATAGTGGAAAGACTAAAGTGGAGAGACTAAAGTGGACAGAGAATATTGGAAAGACTAAAGTGGACAGACTATGGTGGAAATACTATAGTGGAAAGACTGTAGTGGACAGAATAAAGTGGAGACTATAGTGGAAAGACTAAAGTGGAAAGACTAAAGTGGACAGACTATAGTGGAAAGACTGTAGTGGACGGAATAAAGTGTAGACTATAGTGGAAAGACTAAAGTGGACAGAGAATAGTGGAAAGAATAAAGTGGACAGACTATAGTGGAAAGACTACAGTGGAAAGACTGTAGTGGAAAGAATAAAGTGGAGACTATAGTGGAAAGACTAAAGTGGACAGACTATAGTGGAAAGACTGAAGTGGAAAGACTAAGTGGACAGACTAAAGTGGAAAGACTATAGTGGAAAGTCTAAAGTGAACAGACTATAGTGGAAAGACTAAAGTGGACAAACTGAATTGGAAAGACTATAGTTGAAAGACTAAAGTGGAAAGAATGTAGTGGACAGAATAAAGTGGAGACTATAGTGGAAAGACTAAATTGGACAGAGAATAGTGGAAAGACTAAAGTGGACAGACTATAGTGGAAAGACTAAAGTGGACAGACTAAAATGGAAAGACTAAAGTGGACAGACTATAGTGGAAACACTGTAGTGGACAGAATAAAGTGGAGAGTATAGTGGAAAGAATAAAGTGGACAGAGAATAGTGGAAAGACTAAAGTGGACAGACTATAGTGGAAAGACTATAGTGGAGAGACTGTAGTGGACAGAATAAAGTGGAGACTATAGTGGAAAGACTAAAGTGGAAATACTAAAGTGGACAGAGAATAGTGGAAAGAATAAAGTGGACAGACTATAGTGGAAAGACTACAGTGGAAAGACTGTAGTGGACAGAATAAAGTGGAGACTATAGTGGAAAGACTAATGTGGACAGAGAATAGTGGAAAGACTAAAGTGGAAAGACTGTAGTGGACAGAATAAAGTGGAGACTATAGTGGAAAGACTAAAGTGGAAATACTAAAGTGGACAGAGAATAGTGGAAAGACTAAAGTGGAAAGACTAAAGTGGACAGACTATAGTGGAAAGACTATAGCTGGAAAGACTGTAGTGGACAGAATAAAGTGGAGACTATAGTGGAAAGACTAAAGTGGACAGAGAATAGTGGAAAGACTAAATTGGACAGACTATAGTGGAAAGACTATAGTGGAAAGACTGTAGTGGACAAAATAAAGTGGAGACTATAGTGGAAAGACTAAAGTAGAAAGACTAAAGTGGACAGACTGTAGTGGAAAGACTCTAGTGGACAGAATAAAGTGTAGACTATAGTGGAAAGACTAAAGTGGACAGAGAATAGTGGAAAGAATAAAGTGGACAGACTATAGTGGAAAGACTACAGTGGAAAGACTGTAGTGGAAAGAATAAAGTGGAGACTATAGTGGAAAGACTAAAGTGGACAGACTATAGTGGAAAGACTGAAGTGGAAAGACTAAGTGGACAGACTAAAGTGGAAAGACTATAGTGGAAAGTGTAAAGTGAACAGGCTATAGTGGAAAGACTAAAGTGGACAGACTGAAGTGGAAAGACTATAGTGGAAAGACTAAAGTGGAAAGAATGTAGTGGACAGAATAAAGTGGAGACTATAGTGGAAAGACTAAAGTGGACAGAGAATAGTGGAAAGACTAAAGTGGACAGACTATAGTGGACAGACTAAAATGGAAAGACTAAAGTGGACAGACTATAGTGTAAACACTGTAGTGAACAGAATAAAGTGGAGAGTATAGTGGAAAGAATAAAGTGGACAGAGAATAGTGGAAAGACTAAAGTGGACAGACTATAGTGGAAAGACTATAGTGGAGAGACTGTAGTGGACAGAATAAAGTGGAGACTATAGTGGAAAGACTAAAGTGGAAATACTAAAGTGGACAGACTATAGTGGAAAGACTATAGTTGAAAGACTGTAGTGGACAGAATAAAGTGGAGACTATAGTGTAAAGACTAAAATGGAAAGACTAAAGTGGACAGACTATAGTTGAAACTATAGTGGAAAGACTAAAGTGGAAAGAATGTAGTGGACAGAATAAAGTGGAGACTATAGTGGAAAGACTAAAGTGGACAGAGAATAGTGGAAAGACTAAAGTGGAAAGACTGTAGTGGACAGAATAAAGTGGAGACTATAGTGTAAAGACTAAAATGGAAAGACTAAAGTGGACAGACTATAGTTGAAACTATAGTGGAAAGACTAAAGTGGAAAGAATGTAGTGGACAGAATAAAGTGGAGACTATAGTGGAAAGACTAAAGTGGACAGAGAATAGTGGAAAGACTAAAGTGGACAGACTATAGTGGAAAGACTAAAGTGGACAGACTAAAATGGAAAGACTAAAGTGGACAGACTATAGTGGAAACACTGTAGTGGACAGAATAAAGTGGAGAGTATAGTGGAAAGAAGAAAGTGGACAGAGAATAGTGGAAAGACTAAAGTGGACAGACTATAGTGGAAAGACTATAGTGGAGAGACTGTAGTGGACAGAATAAAGTGGAGACTATAGTGGAAAGACTAAAGTGGAAATACTTAAAGTGGACAGAGAATAGTGGAAAGACTAAAGTGGAAAGACTAAAGTGGGCAGACTATAGTGGAAAGACTATAGTGGAAAGACTGTAGTGGACAGAATAAAGTGGAGACTATAGTGGAAAGACTAAAGTGGACAGAGAATAGTGGAAAGACTAAAGTGGACAGACTATACTGGAAAGACTATAGTGGAAAGACTTTAGTGGACAGAATAAAGTGGAGACTATAGTGGAAAGACTAGAGTGGAAAGACTAAAGTGGACAGACTATAGTGGAAAGACTGTAGTGGATAGACTAAAGTGGAGATTATAGTGGAAAGACTAAAGTGGAGAGACTAAAGTGGACAGAGAATATTGGAAAGACTAAAGTGGACAGACTATGGTGGAAATACTATAGTGGAAAGACTGTAGTGGACAGAATAAAGTGGAGACTATAGTGGAAAGACTAAAGTGGAAAGACTAAAGTGGACAGACTATAGTGGAAAGACTGTAGTGGACGGAATAAAGTGTAGACTATAGTGGAAAGACTAAAGTGGACAGAGAATAGTGGAAAGAATAAAGTGGACAGACTATAGTGGAAAGACTACAGTGGAAAGACTGTAGTGGAAAGAATAAAGTGGAGACTATAGTGGAAAGACTAAAGTGGACAGACTATAGTGGAAAGACTGAAGTGGAAAGACTAAGTGGACAGACTAAAGTGGAAAGACTATAGTGGAAAGTCTAAAGTGAACAGACTATAGTGGAAAGACTAAAGTGGACAAACTGAATTGGAAAGACTATAGTTGAAAGACTAAAGTGGAAAGAATGTAGTGGACAGAATAAAGTGGAGACTATAGTGGAAAGACTAAATTGGACAGAGAATAGTGGAAAGACTAAAGTGGACAGACTATAGTGGAAAGACTAAAGTGGACAGACTAAAATGGAAAGACTAAAGTGGACAGACTATAGTGGAAACACTGTAGTGGACAGAATAAAGTGGAGAGTATAGTGGAAAGAATAAAGTGGACAGAGAATAGTGGAAAGACTAAAGTGGACAGACTATAGTGGAAAGACTATAGTGGAGAGACTGTAGTGGACAGAATAAAGTGGAGACTATAGTGGAAAGACTAAAGTGGAAATACTAAAGTGGACAGAGAATAGTGGAAAGAATAAAGTGGACAGACTATAGTGGAAAGACTACAGTGGAAAGACTGTAGTGGACAGAATAAAGTGGAGACTATAGTGGAAAGACTAATGTGGACAGAGAATAGTGGAAAGACTAAAGTGGAAAGACTGTAGTGGACAGAATAAAGTGGAGACTATAGTGGAAAGACTAAAGTGGAAATACTAAAGTGGACAGAGAATAGTGGAAAGACTAAAGTGGAAAGACTAAAGTGGACAGACTATAGTGGAAAGACTATAGCTGGAAAGACTGTAGTGGACAGAATAAAGTGGAGACTATAGTGGAAAGACTAAAGTGGACAGAGAATAGTGGAAAGACTAAATTGGACAGACTATAGTGGAAAGACTATAGTGGAAAGACTGTAGTGGACAAAATAAAGTGGAGACTATAGTGGAAAGACTAAAGTAGAAAGACTAAAGTGGACAGACTGTAGTGGAAAGACTCTAGTGGACAGAATAAAGTGTAGACTATAGTGGAAAGACTAAAGTGGACAGAGAATAGTGGAAAGAATAAAGTGGACAGACTATAGTGGAAAGACTACAGTGGAAAGACTGTAGTGGAAAGAATAAAGTGGAGACTATAGTGGAAAGACTAAAGTGGACAGACTATAGTGGAAAGACTGAAGTGGAAAGACTAAGTGGACAGACTAAAGTGGAAAGACTATAGTGGAAAGTGTAAAGTGAACAGGCTATAGTGGAAAGACTAAAGTGGACAGACTGAAGTGGAAAGACTATAGTGGAAAGACTAAAGTGGAAAGAATGTAGTGGACAGAATAAAGTGGAGACTATAGTGGAAAGACTAAAGTGGACAGAGAATAGTGGAAAGACTAAAGTGGACAGACTATAGTGGACAGACTAAAATGGAAAGACTAAAGTGGACAGACTATAGTGTAAACACTGTAGTGAACAGAATAAAGTGGAGAGTATAGTGGAAAGAATAAAGTGGACAGAGAATAGTGGAAAGACTAAAGTGGACAGACTATAGTGGAAAGACTATAGTGGAGAGACTGTAGTGGACAGAATAAAGTGGAGACTATAGTGGAAAGACTAAAGTGGAAATACTAAAGTGGACAGACTATAGTGGAAAGACTATAGTGGAAAGACTGTAGTGGACAGAATAAAGTGGAGACTATAGTGGAAAGACTAAAGTGGACATACTATAGTGGAAAGACTGTAGTGGGCAGAATAAAGTGGAGACTATAGTGGAAAGACTAAAGTGGACAGAGAATAGTGGAAAGACTAAAGTGGACAGACTATAGTGGAAAGACTAAAGTGGACAGACTAAAGTGGAAAGACTAAAGTGGAAAGACTAAATTGGACAGACTATAGTGGAAAGACTGTAGTGGACAGAATAAAGTGGAAAGACTATAGTGGAAAGACTGTAGTGGACAGAATAAAGTGGAGACTATAGTGGAAAGACTAAAGTGGACAGAGAATAGTGGAAAGATTAAAGTGGACAGACTATAGTGGAAAGACTATAGTGGAAAGACTTTAGTGGACAGAATAAAGTGGAGAGTCTGTCCACTTTAGTCTTTCCACTATTCTCTGTCCACTTTAGTCTTTCCACTATAGTCTCCACTTTATTATGTCCACTACAGTCTTTCCACTATAGTCTGTCCACTTTAGTCTTTCCACTACAGTCTCCACTTTATTCTGTCCACTACAGTCTTTCCACTACTGTCTGTCCACTTTAGTCTTTCCCTTACTGTCTGTCCACTTTAGTCTTTCCACTTTATTCTGTCCACTTTAGTCTTTCCACTTTATTCTGTCCACTTCAGTGTGTACACTTTAGTCTGTCCACTGAGTCTTTCCACTTCAGTCTTTCCACTATAGTCTGTCCACTTTAGTCTTTCCACTTTAGTCTTTCCACTATAATCTCCACTTTATTCTGTCCACTACATTCTTTCCACTTTAGTCTTTCCACTATTCTCTGTCCACTTTTGTCTTTCCACTATAGTCTCCACTTTATTCTGTCCACTACAGTCTTTCCACTATACTCTGTCTACTTTAGTCTTTCCACTATTCTCTGTCCAATTTAGTCTTTCCACTATAGTCTCCACTTTATTCTGTCCACTACAGTCTTTCCACTATAGTCTTTCCACTATAGTCTTACCACTATAGTCTGTCCACTTTAGTATTTCCACTTTAGTCCTTCCACTTTAGTCTTTCCACTTTAGTCTTTCCACTATAGTCTGTCCACTTTAGTCTTTCCACTATTCTCTGTCCACTTTAGTCTGTCCACTATAGTCTCCACTTTATTCTGTCCACTACAGTCTTTCCAATATAGTCTTTCCACTATAGTCTGTCCACTTTAGTCTTTCCACTTTAGTCTTTCCACTTTAGTCTCTCCACTTTAGTCTTTCCACTATAGTCTGTCAACTTTAGTCTTTCCACTATTCTCTGTCCACTTTAGTCTTTCCACTTTAGTCTTTCCACTATAGTCTTCACTTTATTCTGTCCACTACATTCTTTCCACTATAGTCTGTCCACTTTAGTCTTTCCGCTTTAGTCTTTCCACTTTAGTCTGTCCACTTTAGTCTTTCCACTATAGTCTTTCCACTTTAGTCTGTCGACATTAGTCTTTCCACTATAGTCTGTCCACTTTAGTCTTTCCACTTTATTCTGTCCACTTCAGTGTGTACAATTTAGTTTGTCCACTGAGTCTTTCCACTTCAGTCTTTCCACTATAGTCTGTCCACTTTAGTCTTTCCACTTTAGTCCTTCCACTATAGTCTTTTCACTTCAGTCTGTCCAATTTAGTCTTTCCACTATAGTCTGTCCACTTTAGTCTTTCCACTATAGTCTTTCCACTTTAGTCTGTCCACTTAGTCTTTCCACTTCAGTATTTCCACTATAGTCTGTCCACTTTATTCTTTCAACTACTCTCTGTCCACTTTTGTCTTTCCACTTTAGTCTTTCCACTATAGTCTCCACTTTATTCTGTCCACTACAGTCTTTCCACTATAGTCTTTCCACTATAGTCTGTCCACTTTAGTCTTTCCACTTTAGTCTTTCCACTTCAGTCTTTCCACTATAGACTGTTCACTTTAGTTTTTCCACTTTAGTCTTTCCACTATAGTCTTTTCACTTCAGTCTGTCAACTTTAGTCTTTCCACTATAGTCTGTCCACTTTAGTCTTTCCACTATAGTCTTTCCACTTTAGTCTGTCCACTTTAGTCTTTCCACTATTCTCTGTCCACTTTTGTCTTTCCACTTTAGTCTTTCCACTATAGTCTCCACTTTATTCTGTCCACTACAGTCTTTCCACTATAGTCTTTCCACTATAATCTGTCCACTTTAGTCTTTCCACTACTTTAGTCATTCCACTTTAGTTTTTCCACTATTCTCTGTCCACTTTAGTCTTTCCACTTTAGTCTTTCCACTTTAGTCTGTCATCTTTAGTCTTTCCATTATAGTCTGTCCACTTTAGTCTTTCCACTATAGTCTGTCCACTTTAGTCTGTCCACTTTAGTCTTTCCACTATTCTCTGTCCACTTTAGTCTTTCCACTACTTTAGTCATTCCACTTTAGTTTTTCCACTATTCTCTGTCCACTTTAGTCTTTCCACTTTAGTCTTTCCACTTTAGTCTGTCATCTTTAGTCTTTCCATTATAGTCTGTCCACTTTAGTCTTTCCACTATAGTCTGTCCACTTTAGTCTTTCCACTTTAGTCTTTCCACTATAGTCTTTCCACTATAGTCTGTCTACTTTAGTCTTTCCACTATAGTCTGTCCACTTTAGTCTTTCTACTACAGTCTTTCCACTATAGTCTTTCCACTATAGTCTGTCTACTTTAGTCATTCCACTTTAGTTTTTCCACTTTAGTCTGTCCACTTCAGTCTGTCCACTTTAGTCTTTCCACTACTGTCTGTCCACTTTAGTCTTTCCACTTTATTCTGTCCACTTCAGTGTGTACACTTTAGTCTGTCCACTGAGTCTTTCCACTTCAGTCTTTCCACTATAGTCTGTCCACTTTAGTCTTTCCACTTTAGTCTTTCCACTATAATCTCCACTTTATTCTGTCCACTACATTCTTTCCACTTTAGTCTTTCCACTATTCTCTGTCCACTTTTGTCTTTCCACTATAGTCTCCACTTTATTCTGTCCACTACAGTCTTTCCACTATACTCTGTCTACTTTAGTCTTTCCACTATTCTCTGTCCAATTTAGTCTTTCCACTATAGTCTCCACTTTATTCTGTCCACTACAGTCTTTCCACTATAGTCTTTCCACTATAGTCTTTCCACTATAGTCTGTCCACTTTAGTATTTCCACTTTAGTCCTTCCACTTTAGTCTTTCCACTTTAGTCTTTCCACTATAGTCTGTCCACTTTAGTCTTTCCACTATTCTCTGTCCACTTTAGTCTGTCCACTATAGTCTCCACTTTATTCTGTCCACTACAGTCTTTCCAATATAGTCTTTCCACTATAGTCTGTCCACTTTAGTCTTTCCACTTTAGTCTTTCCACTTTAGTCTGTCCACTTTAGTCTTTCCACTATAGTCTGTCAACTTTAGTCTTTCCACTATTCTCTGTCCACTTTAGTCTTTCCACTTTAGTCTTTCCACTATAGTCTTCACTTTATTCTGTCCACTACATTCTTTCCACTATAGTCTGTCCACTTTAGTCTTTCCGCTTTAGTCTTTCCACTTTAGTCTGTCCACTTTAGTCTTTCCACTATAGTCTTTCCACTTTAGTCTGTCGACATTAGTCTTTCCACTATAGTCTGTCCACTTTAGTCTTTCCACTTTATTCTGTCCACTTCAGTGTGTACAATTTAGTTTGTCCACTGAGTCTTTCCACTTCAGTCTTTCCACTATAGTCTGTCCGCTTTAGTCTTTCCACTTTAGTCCTTCCACTATAGTCTTTTCACTTCAGTCTGTCCAATTTAGTCTTTCCACTATAGTCTGTCCACTTTAGTCTTTCCACTATAGTCTTTCCACTTTAGTCTGTCCACTTAGTCTTTCCACTTCAGTATTTCCACTATAGTCTGTCCACTTTATTCTTTCAACTACTCTCTGTCCACTTTTGTCTTTCCACTTTAGTCTTTCCACTATAGTCTCCACTTTATTCTGTCCACTACAGTCTTTCCACTATAGTCTTTCCACTATAGTCTGTCCACTTTAGTCTTTCCACTTTAGTCTTTCCACTTCAGTCTTTCCACTATAGACTGTTCACTTTAGTTTTTCCACTTTAGTCTTTCCACTATAGTCTTTTCACTTCAGTCTGTCAACTTTAGTCTTTCCACTATAGTCTGTCCACTTTAGTCTTTCCACTATAGTCTTTCCACTTTAGTCTGTCCACTTTAGTCTTTCCACTATTCTCTGTCCACTTTTGTCTTTCCACTTTAGTCTTTCCACTTTAGTCTTTCCACTATAATCTCCACTTTATTCTGTCCACTACATTCTTTCCACTTTAGTCTTTCCACTATTCTCTGTCCACTTTTGTCTTTCCACTATAGTCTCCACTTTATTCTGTCCACTACAGTCTTTCCACTATACTCTGTCTACTTTAGTCTTTCCACTATTCTCTGTCCAATTTAGTCTTTCCACTATAGTCTCCACTTTATTCTGTCCACTACAGTCTTTCCACTATAGTCTTTCCACTATAGTCTTACCACTATAGTCTGTCCACTTTAGTATTTCCACTTTAGTCCTTCCACTTTAGTCTTTCCACTTTAGTCTTTCCACTATAGTCTGTCCACTTTAGTCTTTCCACTATTCTCTGTCCACTTTAGTCTGTCCACTATAGTCTCCACTTTATTCTGTCCACTACAGTCTTTCCAATATAGTCTTTCCACTATAGTCTGTCCACTTTAGTCTTTCCACTTTAGTCTTTCCACTTTAGTCTGTCCACTTTAGTCTTTCCACTATAGTCTGTCAACTTTAGTCTTTCCACTATTCTCTGTCCACTTTAGTCTTTCCACTTTAGTCTTTCCACTATAGTCTTCACTTTATTCTGTCCACTACATTCTTTCCACTATAGTCTGTCCACTTTAGTCTTTCCGCTTTAGTCTTTCCACTTTAGTCTGTCCACTTTAGTCTTTCCACTATAGTCTTTCCACTTTAGTCTGTCGACATTAGTCTTTCCACTATAGTCTGTCCACTTTAGTCTTTCCACTTTATTCTGTCCACTTCAGTGTGTACAATTTAGTTTGTCCACTGAGTCTTTCCACTTCAGTCTTTCCACTATAGTCTGTCCACTTTAGTCTTTCCACTTTAGTCCTTCCACTATAGTCTTTTCACTTCAGTCTGTCCAATTTAGTCTTTCCACTATAGTCTGTCCACTTTAGTCTTTCCACTATAGTCTTTCCACTTTAGTCTGTCCACTTAGTCTTTCCACTTCAGTATTTCCACTATAGTCTGTCCACTTTATTCTTTCAACTACTCTCTGTCCACTTTTGTCTTTCCACTTTAGTCTTTCCACTATAGTCTCCACTTTATTCTGTCCACTACAGTCTTTCCACTATAGTCTTTCCACTATAGTCTGTCCACTTTAGTCTTTCCACTTTAGTCTTTCCACTTCAGTCTTTCCACTATAGACTGTTCACTTTAGTTTTTCCACTTTAGTCTTTCCACTATAGTCTTTTCACTTCAGTCTGTCAACTTTAGTCTTTCCACTATAGTCTGTCCACTTTAGTCTTTCCACTATAGTCTTTCCACTTTAGTCTGTCCACTTTAGTCTTTCCACTATTCTCTGTCCACTTTTGTCTTTCCACTTTAGTCTTTCCACTATAGTCTCCACTTTATTCTGTCCACTACAGTCTTTCCACTATAGTCTTTCCACTATAATCTGTCCACTTTAGTCTTTCCACTACTTTAGTCATTCCACTTTAGTTTTTCCACTATTCTCTGTCCACTTTAGTCTTTCCACTTTAGTCTTTCCACTTTAGTCTGTCATCTTTAGTCTTTCCATTATAGTCTGTCCACTTTAGTCTTTCCACTATAGTCTGTCCACTTTAGTCTGTCCACTTTAGTCTTTCCACTATTCTCTGTCCACTTTAGTCTTTCCACTACTTTAGTCATTCCACTTTAGTTTTTCCACTATTCTCTGTCCACTTTAGTCTTTCCACTTTAGTCTTTCCACTTTAGTCTGTCATCTTTAGTCTTTCCATTATAGTCTGTCCACTTTAGTCTTTCCACTATAGTCTGTCCACTTTAGTCTTTCCACTTTAGTCTTTCCACTATAGTCTTTCCACTATAGTCTGTCTACTTTAGTCTTTCCACTATAGTCTGTCCACTTTAGTCTTTCTACTACAGTCTTTCCACTATAGTCTTTCCACTATAGTCTGTCTACTTTAGTCATTCCACTTTAGTTTTTCCACTTTAGTCTGTCCACTTCAGTCTGTCCACTTTAGTCTTTCCACTACTGTCTGTCCACTTTAGTCTTTCCACTTTATTCTGTCCACTTCAGTGTGTACACTTTAGTCTGTCCACTGAGTCTTTCCACTTCAATCTTTCCACTATAGTCTGTCCACTTTAGTCTTTCCACTTTAGTCTTTCCACTATAATCTCCACTTTATTCTGTCCACTACATTCTTTCCACTTTAGTCTTTCCACTATTCTCTGTCCACTTTTGTCTTTCCACTATAGTCTCCACTTTATTCTGTCCACTACAGTCTTTCCACTATACTCTGTCTACTTTAGTCTTTCCACTATTCTCTGTCCAATTTAGTCTTTCCACTATAGTCTCCACTTTATTCTGTCCACTACAGTCTTTCCACTATAGTCTCCACTTTATTCTGTCCACTACAGTCTTTCCAATATAGTCTTTCCACTATAGTCTGTCCACTTTAGTCTTTCCACTTTAGTCTTTCCACTTTAGTCTGTCCACTTTAGTCTTTCCACTATAGTCTGTCAACTTTAGTCTTTCCACTATTCTCTGTCCACTTTAGTCTTTCCACTTTAGTCTTTCCACTATAGTCTTCACTTTATTCTGTCCACTACATTCTTTCCACTATAGTCTGTCCACTTTAGTCTTTCCGCTTTAGTCTTTCCACTTTAGTCTGTCCACTTTAGTCTTTCCACTATAGTCTTTCCACTTTAGTCTGTCGACATTAGTCTTTCCACTATAGTCTGTCCACTTTAGTCTTTCCACTTTATTCTGTCCACTTCAGTGTGTACAATTTAGTTTGTCCACTGAGTCTTTCCACTTCAGTCTTTCCACTATAGTCTGTCCGCTTTAGTCTTTCCACTTCAGTCTTTCCACTATAGTCTGTCCACTTTAGTCTTTCCACTTTAGTCCTTCCACTATAGTCTTTTCACTTCAGTCTGTCCAATTTAGTCTTTCCACTATAGTCTGTCCACTTTAGTCTTTCCACTATAGTCTTTCCACTTTAGTCTGTCCACTTAGTCTTTCCACTTCAGTATTTCCACTATAGTCTGTCCACTTTATTCTTTCAACTACTCTCTGTCCACTTTTGTCTTTCCACTTTAGTCTTTCCACTATAGTCTCCACTTTATTCTGTCCACTACAGTCTTTCCACTATAGTCTTTCCACTATAGTCTGTCCACTTTAGTCTTTCCACTTTAGTCTTTCCACTTCAGTCTTTCCACTATAGACTGTTCACTTTAGTTTTTCCACTTTAGTCTTTCCACTATAGTCTTTTCACTTCAGTCTGTCAACTTTAGTCTTTCCACTATAGTCTGTCCACTTTAGTCTTTCCACTATAGTCTTTCCACTTTAGTCTGTCCACTTTAGTCTTTCCACTATTCTCTGTCCACTTTTGTCTTTCCACTTTAGTCTTTCCACTATAGTCTCCACTTTATTCTGTCCACTACAGTCTTTCCACTATAGTCTTTCCACTATAATCTGTCCACTTTAGTCTTTCCACTACTTTAGTCATTCCACTTTAGTTTTTCCACTATTCTCTGTCCACTTTAGTCTTTCCACTTTAGTCTTTCCACTTTAGTCTGTCATCTTTAGTCTTTCCATTATAGTCTGTCCACTTTAGTCTTTCCACTATAGTCTGTCCACTTTAGTCTGTCCACTTTAGTCTTTCCACTATTCTCTGTCCACTTTAGTCTTTCCACTACTTTAGTCATTCCACTTTAGTTTTTCCACTATTCTCTGTCCACTTTAGTCTTTCCACTTTAGTCTTTCCACTTTAGTCTGTCATCTTTAGTCTTTCCATTATAGTCTGTCCACTTTAGTCTTTCCACTATAGTCTGTCCACTTTAGTCTTTCCACTTTAGTCTTTCCACTATAGTCTTTCCACTATAGTCTGTCTACTTTAGTCTTTCCACTATAGTCTGTCCACTTTAGTCTTTCTACTACAGTCTTTCCACTATAGTCTTTCCACTATAGTCTGTCTACTTTAGTCATTCCACTTTAGTTTTTCCACTTTAGTCTGTCCACTTCAGTCTGTCCACTTTAGTCTTTCCACTACTGTCTGTCCACTTTAGTCTTTCCACTTTATTCTGTCCACTTCAGTGTGTACACTTTAGTCTGTCCACTGAGTCTTTCCACTTCAATCTTTCCACTATAGTCTGTCCACTTTAGTCTTTCCACTTTAGTCTTTCCACTATAATCTCCACTTTATTCTGTCCACTACATTCTTTCCACTTTAGTCTTTCCACTATTCTCTGTCCACTTTTGTCTTTCCACTATAGTCTCCACTTTATTCTGTCCACTACAGTCTTTCCACTATACTCTGTCTACTTTAGTCTTTCCACTATTCTCTGTCCAATTTAGTCTTTCCACTATAGTCTCCACTTTATTCTGTCCACTACAGTCTTTCCACTATAGTCTCCACTTTATTCTGTCCACTACAGTCTTTCCAATATAGTCTTTCCACTATAGTCTGTCCACTTTAGTCTTTCCACTTTAGTCTTTCCACTTTAGTCTGTCCACTTTAGTCTTTCCACTATAGTCTGTCAACTTTAGTCTTTCCACTATTCTCTGTCCACTTTAGTCTTTCCACTTTAGTCTTTCCACTATAGTCTTCACTTTATTCTGTCCACTACATTCTTTCCACTATAGTCTGTCCACTTTAGTCTTTCCGCTTTAGTCTTTCCACTTTAGTCTGTCCACTTTAGTCTTTCCACTATAGTCTTTCCACTTTAGTCTGTCGACATTAGTCTTTCCACTATAGTCTGTCCACTTTAGTCTTTCCACTTTATTCTGTCCACTTCAGTGTGTACAATTTAGTTTGTCCACTGAGTCTTTCCACTTCAGTCTTTCCACTATAGTCTGTCCGCTTTAGTCTTTCCACTTTAGTCCTTCCACTATAGTCTTTTCACTTCAGTCTGTCCAATTTAGTCTTTCCACTATAGTCTGTCCACTTTAGTCTTTCCACTATAGTCTTTCCACTTTAGTCTGTCCACTTAGTCTTTCCACTTCAGTATTTCCACTATAGTCTGTCCACTTTATTCTTTCAACTACTCTCTGTCCACTTTTGTCTTTCCACTTTAGTCTTTCCACTATAGTCTCCACTTTATTCTGTCCACTACAGTCTTTCCACTATAGTCTTTCCACTATAGTCTGTCCACTTTAGTCTTTCCACTTTAGTCTTTCCACTTCAGTCTTTCCACTATAGACTGTTCACTTTAGTTTTTCCACTTTAGTCTTTCCACTATAGTCTTTTCACTTCAGTCTGTCAACTTTAGTCTTTCCACTATAGTCTGTCCACTTTAGTCTTTCCACTATAGTCTTTCCACTTTAGTCTGTCCACTTTAGTCTTTCCACTATTCTCTGTCCACTTTTGTCTTTCCACTTTAGTCTTTCCACTATAGTCTCCACTTTATTCTGTCCACTACAGTCTTTCCACTATAGTCTTTCCACTATAATCTGTCCACTTTAGTCTTTCCACTACTTTAGTCATTCCACTTTAGTTTTTCCACTATTCTCTGTCCCCTTTAGTCTTTCCACTTTAGTCTTTCCACTTTAGTCTGTCATCTTTAGTCTTTCCATTATAGTCTGTCCACTTTAGTCTTTCCACTATAGTCTGTCCACTTTAGTCTGTCCACTTTAGTCTTTCCACTATTCTCTGTCCACTTTAGTCTTTCCACTACTTTAGTCATTCCACTTTAGTTTTTCCACTATTCTCTGTCCACTTTAGTCTTTCCACTTTAGTCTTTCCACTTTAGTCTGTCATCTTTAGTCTTTCCATTATAGTCTGTCCACTTTAGTCTTTCCACTATAGTCTGTCCACTTTAGTCTTTCCACTTTAGTCTTTCCACTATAGTCTTTCCACTATAGTCTGTCTACTTTAGTCTTTCCACTATAGTCTGTCCACTTTAGTCTTTCTACTACAGTCTTTCCACTATAGTCTTTCCACTATAGTCTGTCTACTTTAGTCATTCCACTTTAGTTTTTCCACTTTAGTCTGTCCACTTCAGTCTGTCCACTTTAGTCTTTCCACTACTGTCTGTCCACTTTAGTCTTTCCACTTTATTCTGTCCACTTCAGTGTGTACACTTTAGTCTGTCCACTGAGTCTTTCCACTTCAGTCTTTCCACTATAGTCTGTCCACTTTAGTCTTTCCACTTTAGTCTTTCCACTATAATCTCCACTTTATTCTGTCCACTACATTCTTTCCACTTTAGTCTTTCCACTATTCTCTGTCCACTTTTGTCTTTCCACTATAGTCTCCACTTTATTCTGTCCACTACAGTCTTTCCACTATACTCTGTCTACTTTAGTCTTTCCACTATTCTCTGTCCAATTTAGTCTTTCCACTATAGTCTCCACTTTATTCTGTCCACTACAGTCTTTCCACTATAGTCTTTCCACTATAGTCTTTCCACTATAGTCTGTCCACTTTAGTATTTCCACTTTAGTCCTTCCACTTTAGTCTTTCCACTTTAGTCTTTCCACTATAGTCTGTCCACTTTAGTCTTTCCACTATTCTCTGTCCACTTTAGTCTGTCCACTATAGTCTCCACTTTATTCTGTCCACTACAGTCTTTCCAATATAGTCTTTCCACTATAGTCTGTCCACTTTAGTCTTTCCACTTTAGTCTTTCCACTTTAGTCTGTCCACTTTAGTCTTTCCACTATAGTCTGTCAACTTTAGTCTTTCCACTATTCTCTGTCCACTTTAGTCTTTCCACTTTAGTCTTTCCACTATAGTCTTCACTTTATTCTGTCCACTACATTCTTTCCACTATAGTCTGTCCACTTTAGTCTTTCCGCTTTAGTCTTTCCACTTTAGTCTGTCCACTTTAGTCTTTCCACTATAGTCTTTCCACTTTAGTCTGTCGACATTAGTCTTTCCACTATAGTCTGTCCACTTTAGTCTTTCCACTTTATTCTGTCCACTTCAGTGTGTACACTTTAGTTTGTCCACTGAGTCTTTCCACTTCAGTCTTTCCACTATAGTCTGTCCACTTTATTCTTTCCACTTTAGTCCTTCCACTATAGTCTTTTCACTTCAGTCTGTCCAATTTAGTCTTTCCACTATAGTCTGTCCACTTTAGTCTTTCCACTATAGTCTTTCCACTTTAGTCTGTCCACTTAGTCTTTCCACTTCAGTATTTCCACTATAGTCTGTCCACTTTATTCTTTCAACTACTCTCTGTCCACTTTTGTCTTTCCACTTTAGTCTTTCCACTATACTCTCCACTTTATTCTGTCCACTACAGTCTTTCCACTATAGTCTTTCCACTATAGTCTGTCCACTTTAGTCTTTCCACTTTAGTCTTTCCACTTCAGTCTTTCCACTATAGACTGTTCACTTTAGTCTTTCCACTTTAGTCTTTCCACTATAGTCTTTTCACTTCAGTCTGTCAACTTTAGTCTTTCCACTATAGTCTGTCCACTTTAGTCTTTCCACTATAGTCTTTCCACTTTAGTCTGTCCACTTTAGTCTTTCCACTATTCTCTGTCCACTTTTGTCTTTCCACTTTAGTCTTTCCACTATAGTCTCCACTTTATTCTGTCCACTACAGTCTTTCCACTATAGTCTTTCCACTATAATCTGTCCACTTTAGTCTTTCCACTACTTTAGTCATTCCACTTTAGTTTTTCCACTATTCTCTGTCCACTTTAGTCTTTCCACTTTAGTCTTTCCACTTTAGTCTGTCATCTTTAGTCTTTCCATTATAGTCTGTCCACTTTAGTCTTTCCACTATAGTCTGTCCACTTTAGTCTGTCCACTTTAGTCTTTCCACTATTCTCTGTCCACTTTAGTCTTTCCACTACTTTAGTCATTCCACTTTAGTTTTTCCACTATTCTCTGTCCACTTTAGTCTTTCCACTTTAGTCTTTCCACTTTAGTCTGCCATCTTTAGTCTTTCCATTATAGTCTGTCCACTTTAGTCTTTCCACTATAGTCTGTCCACTTTAGTCTTTCCACTTTAGTCTTTCCACTATAGTCTTTCCACTATAGTCTGTCTACTTTAGTCTTTCCACTATAGTCTGTCCACTTTAGTCTTTCTACTACAGTCTTTCCACTATAGTCTTTCCACTATAGTCTGTCTACTTTAGTCATTCCACTTTAGTTTTTCCACTTTAGTCTGTCCACTTCAGTCTGTCCACTTTAGTCTTTCCACTACTGTCTGTCCACTTTAGTCTTTCCACTTTATTCTGTCCACTTCGGTGTGTACACTTTAGTCTGTCCACTGAGTCTTTCCACTTCAGTCTTTCCACTATAGTCTGTCCACTTTAGTCTTTCCACTTTAGTCTTTCCACTATAGTCTCCACTTTATTCTGTCCACTACATTCTTTCCACTTTAGTCTTTCAACTATTCTCTGTCCACTTTAGTCTTTCCACTATAGTCTCCACTTTATTCTGTCCACTACAGTCTTTCCACTTTAGTCTTTCCACTATTCTCTGTCCACTTTAGTCTTTCCACTATTCTCTGTCCACTTTAGTCTTTCCACTATAGTCTCCACTTTATTCTGTCCACCACAGTCTTTCCACTTTAGTCTTTCCACTATAGTCTGTCAACTTTAGTCTTTCCACTATTCTCTGTCCACTTTAGTCTTTCCACTTTAGTCTTTCCACTTTAGTCTGTCATCTTTAGTCTTTCCACTATTGTCTGTCCACTTTAGTCTTTCCACTATAGTCTGTCCACTTTCGTCTTTCCACTTTAGTCTTTCCTCTTTAGTCTGTCCACTTTAGTCTTTCCACTATAGTCTATCCACTTTAGTCTTTCCACTTTAGTCTTTCCACTTTATTCTTTCCACTTCAGTGTGTACACTTTAGTTTGTCCACTGAGTCTTTCCACTTCAGTCTTTCCACTATAGTCTGTCCACTTTAGTCTTTCCACTTTAGTCTTTCCACTATAGTCTTTTCACTTCAGTCTGTCCAATTTAGTCTTTCCACTATTGTCTGTCCACTTTAGTCTTTCCACTATAGTCTTTCCACTTTAGTCTGTCAACTTAGTCTTTCCACTTCAGTCTTTCCACTATAGTCTGTCCACTTTAGTCTTTCAACTATTCTCTGTCCACTTTTGTCTTTCCACTTTAGTCTTTCCACTATAGTCTCCACTTTATTCTGTCCACTATAGTCTTTCCACTATAGTCTTTCCACTTTAGTCTTTCCACTTTAGTTTTTCTACTTTAGTCTGTCCACTTTAGTCTTTCCACTTTATTCTGTCCACTTCAGTGTGTACACTTTAGTCTGTCCACTGAATCTTTCCACTTCAGTCTTTCCACTATATTCTGTCCACTTTAGTCTTTCCACTTTAGTCTTCCCACTATAGTCTCCACTTTATTATGTCCACTTTAGTCTTTCCACTTTAGTCTTTCCACTTTATTCTGTCCACTTCAGTGTGTACACTTTAGTCTGTCCACTGAATCTTTCCACTTCAGTCTTTCCACTATAGTCTGTCCACTTTAGTCTTTCCACTTTAGTCTTCCCACTATAGTCTCCACTTTATTCTGTCCACTACATTCTTTCCACTTTAGTCTTTCCACTATTCTCTGTCCACTTTAGTCTTTCCACTATAGTCTCGACTTTATTCTGTCCACTACAGTCTTCCACTGTAGTCTTTCCACTATAGTCTGTCCACTTTAGTCTTTCCACTATTCTCTGTCCACTTTAGTCTTTCCACTATGGTCTGTCCACTTTAGTCTTTCCACTATTCTCTGTCCACTTTAGTCTTTCCACTATAGTCTCCACTTTATTATGTCCACTACAGTCTTTCCACTATAGTCTTTCCACTATAGTCTGTCCACTTTAGTCTTTCCACTATAGTCTCCACTTTATTCTGTCCACTACAGTCTTTCCACTACTGTCTGTCCACTTTAGTCTTTCCACTACTGTCTGTCCACTTTAGTCTTTCCACTTTATTCTGTCCACTTCAGTGTGTACACTTTAGTCTGTCCACTGAGTCTTTCCACTTCAGTCTTTCCACTATAGTCTGTCCACTTTAGTCTTTCCACTTTAGTCTTTCCACTATAATCTGCACTTTATTCTGTCCACTACATTCTTTCCACTTTAGTCTTTCCACTATTCTCTGTCCACTTTTGTCTTTCCACTATAGTCTCCACTTTATTCTGTCCACTACAGTCTTTCCACTATACTCTGTCTACTTTAGTCTTTCCACTATTCTCCGTCCACTTTAGTCTTTCCACTATAGTCTCCACTTTATTCTGTCCACTACAGTCTTTCCACTATAGTCTTTCCACTATAGTCTTTCCACTATAGTCTGTCAACTTTAGTCTTTCCACTTTAGTCTTTCCACTATAGTCTCCACTTTATTCCGTCCACTATAGTCTTTCCACTATAGTCTTTCCACTATAGTCTGTCCATTATAGTCTTTCCACTATTCTCTGCCCACTTTAGTCTTTCCACTATAGTCTACACTTTATTCTGTCCACTACAGTCTTTCCACTAAAGTCTTTCCACTATAGTCTGTCTACTTTAGTCTTTCCACTTTAGTTTTTCCATTTAGTCTGACCACTTCAGTCTTTCCACTAAAGTCTGTCCACTTTAGTCTTTCCACTTTAGTCTTTCCACTTTAGTCTTTCCACTATAGTCTCCACTTTATTCTGTCCACTACAGCCTTTCCACTATATTCTTTCCACTATAGTGTGTCCATTATAGTCTTTCCACTATTCTCTGCCCACTTTAGTCTTTCCACTCTAGTCTCCACTTTATTCTGTCCACTACAGTCTTTCCACTATAGTCTTCCCACTATAGTCGGTCCATTTTAGTCTTTCCACTTTAGTCTTTCCACTTTAGTCTTTTCACTTTAGTATGTCCACTTTTGTCTTTCCACTAATCTCTGTCCACTTTAGTCTTTCCACTTTAGTCTTTCCACTATAGTCTCCACTTTATTCTGTCCACTACAGTCTTTCCACTATAGTCTTTCCACTATAGTCTGTCCACTTTAGTCTTTCCAATTTAGTCCTTCCACTTTAGTCTTTCCACTTTAGTCTTTCCACTATAGTCTGTCCACTTTAGTCTTTCCCACTATTCTCTGTCCACTTTAGTCTGTCCACTATAGTCTCCACTTTATTCTGTCCACTACAGTCTTTCCAATATAGTCTTTCCACTATAGTCTGTCCACTTTAGTCTTTCCACTTTAGTCTTTCCAATTTAGTCTGTCCACTTTAGTCTTTCCACTATAGTCTGTCCACTTTAGTCTTTCCACTATTCTCTGTCCACTTTAGTCTTTCCACTTTAGTCTTTCCACTATAGTCTTCACTTTATTCTGTCCACTACATTCTTTCCACTATAGTCTGTCCACTTTAGTCTTTCCACTTTAGTCTTTCCACTTTAGTCTGTCCACTTTAGTCTTTCCACTATAGTCTTTCCACTTTAGTCTGTCGACTTTAGTCTTTCCACTATAGTCTCTCCACTTTAGTCTTTCCACTTTATTCTGTCCACTTCAGTGTGTACACTTTAGTTTGTCCACTGAGTCTTTCCACTTCAGTATTTCCACTATAGACTGTCCACTTTAGTCTTTCCACTTTAGTCTTTCCACTATAGTCTTTTCACTTCAGTCTGTCCACTTTAGTCTTTCCACTATAGTCTGTCCACTTTAGTCTTTCCACTATAGTCTTTCCACTTTAGTCTGTCCACTTTAGTCTTTCCACTATTCTCTGTCCACTTTTGTCTTTCCACTTAGTCTTTCCACTATAGTCTCCACTTTATTCTGTCCACTACAGTCTTTCCACTATAGTCTTTCCACTATAGTCTGTCCACTTTAGTCTTTCCACTTTAGTTTTTCCACTTTAGTCTGTCCACTACTTTAGTCATTCCACTTTAGTTTTTCCACTATTCTCTGTCCACTTTAGTCTTTCCACTTTAGTCTTTCCACTTTAGTCTGTCATCTTTAGTCTTTCCATTATAGTCTGTCCACTTTAGTCTTTCCACTATAGTCTGTCCACTTTAGTCTTTCCACTTTAGTCTTTCCACTATAGTCTTTCCACTATAGTCTGTCTACTTTAGTCTTTCCACTATAGTCTGTCCACTTTAGTCTTTCTACTACAGTCTTTCCACTATAGTCTTTCCACTATAGTCTGTCTACTTTAGTCATTCCACTTTAGTTTTTCCACTTTAGTCTGTCCACTTCAGTCTGTCCACTTTAGTCTTTCCACTACTGTCTGTCCACTTTAGTCTTTCCACTTTATTCTGTCCACTTCAGTGTGTACACTTTAGTCTGTCCACTGAGTCTTTCCACTTCAGTCTTTCCACTATAGTCTGTCCACTTTAGTCTTTCCACTTTAGTCTTTCCACTATAATCTCCACTTTATTCTGTCCACTACATTCTTTCCACTTTAGTCTTTCCACTATTCTCTGTCCACTTTTGTCTTTCCACTATAGTCTCCACTTTATTCTGTCCACTACAGTCTTTCCACTATACTCTGTCTACTTTAGTCTTTCCACTATTCTCTGTCCAATTTAGTCTTTCCACTATAGTCTCCACTTTATTCTGTCCACTACAGTCTTTCCACTATAGTCTTTCCACTATAGTCTTTCCACTATAGTCTGTCCACTTTAGTATTTCCACTTTAGTCCTTCCACTTTAGTCTTTCCACTTTAGTCTTTCCACTATAGTCTGTCCACTTTAGTCTTTCCACTATTCTCTGTCCACTTTAGTCTGTCCACTATAGTCTCCACTTTATTCTGTCCACTACAGTCTTTCCAATATAGTCTTTCCACTATAGTCTGTCCACTTTAGTCTTTCCACTTTAGTCTTTCCACTTTAGTCTGTCCACTTTAGTCTTTCCACTATAGTCTGTCAACTTTAGTCTTTCCACTATTCTCTGTCCACTTTAGTCTTTCCACTTTAGTCTTTCCACTATAGTCTTCACTTTATTCTGTCCACTACATTCTTTCCACTATAGTCTGTCCACTTTAGTCTTTCCGCTTTAGTCTTTCCACTTTAGTCTGTCCACTTTAGTCTTTCCACTATAGTCTTTCCACTTTAGTCTGTCGACATTAGTCTTTCCACTATAGTCTGTCCACTTTAGTCTTTCCACTTTATTCTGTCCACTTCAGTGTGTACAATTTAGTTTGTCCACTGAGTCTTTCCACTTCAGTCTTTCCACTATAGTCTGTCCGCTTTAGTCTTTCCACTTTAGTCCTTCCACTATAGTCTTTTCACTTCAGTCTGTCCAATTTAGTCTTTCCACTATAGTCTGTCCACTTTAGTCTTTCCACTATAGTCTTTCCACTTTAGTCTGTCCACTTAGTCTTTCCACTTCAGTATTTCCACTATAGTCTGTCCACTTTATTCTTTCAACTACTCTCTGTCCACTTTTGTCTTTCCACTTTAGTCTTTCCACTATAGTCTCCACTTTATTCTGTCCACTACAGTCTTTCCACTATAGTCTTTCCACTATAGTCTGTCCACTTTAGTCTTTCCACTTTAGTCTTTCCACTTCAGTCTTTCCACTATAGACTGTTCACTTTAGTTTTTCCACTTTAGTCTTTCCACTATAGTCTTTTCACTTCAGTCTGTCAACTTTAGTCTTTCCACTATAGTCTGTCCACTTTAGTCTTTCCACTATAGTCTTTCCACTTTAGTCTGTCCACTTTAGTCTTTCCACTATTCTCTGTCCACTTTTGTCTTTCCACTTTAGTCTTTCCACTATAGTCTCCACTTTATTCTGTCCACTACAGTCTTTCCACTATAGTCTTTCCACTATAATCTGTCCACTTTAGTCTTTCCACTACTTTAGTCATTCCACTTTAGTTTTTCCACTATTCTCTGTCCCCTTTAGTCTTTCCACTTTAGTCTTTCCACTTTAGTCTGTCATCTTTAGTCTTTCCATTATAGTCTGTCCACTTTAGTCTTTCCACTATAGTCTGTCCACTTTAGTCTGTCCACTTTAGTCTTTCCACTATTCTCTGTCCACTTTAGTCTTTCCACTACTTTAGTCATTCCACTTTAGTTTTTCCACTATTCTCTGTCCACTTTAGTCTTTCCACTTTAGTCTTTCCACTTTAGTCTGTCATCTTTAGTCTTTCCATTATAGTCTGTCCACTTTAGTCTTTCCACTATAGTCTGTCCACTTTAGTCTTTCCACTTTAGTCTTTCCACTATAGTCTTTCCACTATAGTCTGTCTACTTTAGTCTTTCCACTATAGTCTGTCCACTTTAGTCTTTCTACTACAGTCTTTCCACTATAGTCTTTCCACTATAGTCTGTCTACTTTAGTCATTCCACTTTAGTTTTTCCACTTTAGTCTGTCCACTTCAGTCTGTCCACTTTAGTCTTTCCACTACTGTCTGTCCACTTTAGTCTTTCCACTTTATTCTGTCCACTTCAGTGTGTACACTTTAGTCTGTCCACTGAGTCTTTCCACTTCAGTCTTTCCACTATAGTCTGTCCACTTTAGTCTTTCCACTTTAGTCTTTCCACTATAATCTCCACTTTATTCTGTCCACTACATTCTTTCCACTTTAGTCTTTCCACTATTCTCTGTCCACTTTTGTCTTTCCACTATAGTCTCCACTTTATTCTGTCCACTACAGTCTTTCCACTATACTCTGTCTACTTTAGTCTTTCCACTATTCTCTGTCCAATTTAGTCTTTCCACTATAGTCTCCACTTTATTCTGTCCACTACAGTCTTTCCACTATAGTCTTTCCACTATAGTCTTTCCACTATAGTCTGTCCACTTTAGTATTTCCACTTTAGTCCTTCCACTTTAGTCTTTCCACTTTAGTCTTTCCACTATAGTCTGTCCACTTTAGTCTTTCCACTATTCTCTGTCCACTTTAGTCTGTCCACTATAGTCTCCACTTTATTCTGTCCACTACAGTCTTTCCAATATAGTCTTTCCACTATAGTCTGTCCACTTTAGTCTTTCCACTTTAGTCTTTCCACTTTAGTCTGTCCACTTTAGTCTTTCCACTATAGTCTGTCAACTTTAGTCTTTCCACTATTCTCTGTCCACTTTAGTCTTTCCACTTTAGTCTTTCCACTATAGTCTTCACTTTATTCTGTCCACTACATTCTTTCCACTATAGTCTGTCCACTTTAGTCTTTCCGCTTTAGTCTTTCCACTTTAGTCTGTCCACTTTAGTCTTTCCACTATAGTCTTTCCACTTTAGTCTGTCGACATTAGTCTTTCCACTATAGTCTGTCCACTTTAGTCTTTCCACTTTATTCTGTCCACTTCAGTGTGTACACTTTAGTTTGTCCACTGAGTCTTTCCACTTCAGTCTTTCCACTATAGTCTGTCCACTTTATTCTTTCCACTTTAGTCCTTCCACTATAGTCTTTTCACTTCAGTCTGTCCAATTTAGTCTTTCCACTATAGTCTGTCCACTTTAGTCTTTCCACTATAGTCTTTCCACTTTAGTCTGTCCACTTAGTCTTTCCACTTCAGTATTTCCACTATAGTCTGTCCACTTTATTCTTTCAACTACTCTCTGTCCACTTTTGTCTTTCCACTTTAGTCTTTCCACTATACTCTCCACTTTATTCTGTCCACTACAGTCTTTCCACTATAGTCTTTCCACTATAGTCTGTCCACTTTAGTCTTTCCACTTTAGTCTTTCCACTTCAGTCTTTCCACTATAGACTGTTCACTTTAGTCTTTCCACTTTAGTCTTTCCACTATAGTCTTTTCACTTCAGTCTGTCAACTTTAGTCTTTCCACTATAGTCTGTCCACTTTAGTCTTTCCACTATAGTCTTTCCACTTTAGTCTGTCCACTTTAGTCTTTCCACTATTCTCTGTCCACTTTTGTCTTTCCACTTTAGTCTTTCCACTATAGTCTCCACTTTATTCTGTCCACTACAGTCTTTCCACTATAGTCTTTCCACTATAATCTGTCCACTTTAGTCTTTCCACTACTTTAGTCATTCCACTTTAGTTTTTCCACTATTCTCTGTCCACTTTAGTCTTTCCACTTTAGTCTTTCCACTTTAGTCTGTCATCTTTAGTCTTTCCATTATAGTCTGTCCACTTTAGTCTTTCCACTATAGTCTGTCCACTTTAGTCTGTCCACTTTAGTCTTTCCACTATTCTCTGTCCACTTTAGTCTTTCCACTACTTTAGTCATTCCACTTTAGTTTTTCCACTATTCTCTGTCCACTTTAGTCTTTCCACTTTAGTCTTTCCACTTTAGTCTGCCATCTTTAGTCTTTCCATTATAGTCTGTCCACTTTAGTCTTTCCACTATAGTCTGTCCACTTTAGTCTTTCCACTTTAGTCTTTCCACTATAGTCTTTCCACTATAGTCTGTCTACTTTAGTCTTTCCACTATAGTCTGTCCACTTTAGTCTTTCTACTACAGTCTTTCCACTATAGTCTTTCCACTATAGTCTGTCTACTTTAGTCATTCCACTTTAGTTTTTCCACTTTAGTCTGTCCACTTCAGTCTGTCCACTTTAGTCTTTCCACTACTGTCTGTCCACTTTAGTCTTTCCACTTTATTCTGTCCACTTCGGTGTGTACACTTTAGTCTGTCCACTGAGTCTTTCCACTTCAGTCTTTCCACTATAGTCTGTCCACTTTAGTCTTTCCACTTTAGTCTTTCCACTATAGTCTCCACTTTATTCTGTCCACTACATTCTTTCCACTTTAGTCTTTCAACTATTCTCTGTCCACTTTAGTCTTTCCACTATAGTCTCCACTTTATTCTGTCCACTACAGTCTTTCCACTTTAGTCTTTCCACTATTCTCTGTCCACTTTAGTCTTTCCACTATTCTCTGTCCACTTTAGTCTTTCCACTATAGTCTCCACTTTATTCTGTCCACCACAGTCTTTCCACTTTAGTCTTTCCACTATAGTCTGTCAACTTTAGTCTTTCCACTATTCTCTGTCCACTTTAGTCTTTCCACTTTAGTCTTTCCACTTTAGTCTGTCATCTTTAGTCTTTCCACTATTGTCTGTCCACTTTAGTCTTTCCACTATAGTCTGTCCACTTTCGTCTTTCCACTTTAGTCTTTCCTCTTTAGTCTGTCCACTTTAGTCTTTCCACTATAGTCTATCCACTTTAGTCTTTCCACTTTAGTCTTTCCACTTTATTCTTTCCACTTCAGTGTGTACACTTTAGTTTGTCCACTGAGTCTTTCCACTTCAGTCTTTCCACTATAGTCTGTCCACTTTAGTCTTTCCACTTTAGTCTTTCCACTATAGTCTTTTCACTTCAGTCTGTCCAATTTAGTCTTTCCACTATTGTCTGTCCACTTTAGTCTTTCCACTATAGTCTTTCCACTTTAGTCTGTCAACTTAGTCTTTCCACTTCAGTCTTTCCACTATAGTCTGTCCACTTTAGTCTTTCAACTATTCTCTGTCCACTTTTGTCTTTCCACTTTAGTCTTTCCACTATAGTCTCCACTTTATTCTGTCCACTATAGTCTTTCCACTATAGTCTTTCCACTTTAGTCTTTCCACTTTAGTTTTTCTACTTTAGTCTGTCCACTTTAGTCTTTCCACTTTATTCTGTCCACTTCAGTGTGTACACTTTAGTCTGTCCACTGAATCTTTCCACTTCAGTCTTTCCACTATATTCTGTCCACTTTAGTCTTTCCACTTTAGTCTTCCCACTATAGTCTCCACTTTATTATGTCCACTTTAGTCTTTCCACTTTAGTCTTTCCACTTTATTCTGTCCACTTCAGTGTGTACACTTTAGTCTGTCCACTGAATCTTTCCACTTCAGTCTTTCCACTATAGTCTGTCCACTTTAGTCTTTCCACTTTAGTCTTCCCACTATAGTCTCCACTTTATTCTGTCCACTACATTCTTTCCACTTTAGTCTTTCCACTATTCTCTGTCCACTTTAGTCTTTCCACTATAGTCTCGACTTTATTCTGTCCACTACAGTCTTCCACTGTAGTCTTTCCACTATAGTCTGTCCACTTTAGTCTTTCCACTATTCTCTGTCCACTTTAGTCTTTCCACTATGGTCTGTCCACTTTAGTCTTTCCACTATTCTCTGTCCACTTTAGTCTTTCCACTATAGTCTCCACTTTATTATGTCCACTACAGTCTTTCCACTATAGTCTTTCCACTATAGTCTGTCCACTTTAGTCTTTCCACTATAGTCTCCACTTTATTCTGTCCACTACAGTCTTTCCACTACTGTCTGTCCACTTTAGTCTTTCCACTACTGTCTGTCCACTTTAGTCTTTCCACTTTATTCTGTCCACTTCAGTGTGTACACTTTAGTCTGTCCACTGAGTCTTTCCACTTCAGTCTTTCCACTATAGTCTGTCCACTTTAGTCTTTCCACTTTAGTCTTTCCACTATAATCTGCACTTTATTCTGTCCACTACATTCTTTCCACTTTAGTCTTTCCACTATTCTCTGTCCACTTTTGTCTTTCCACTATAGTCTCCACTTTATTCTGTCCACTACAGTCTTTCCACTATAC